>JACEVL010000143.1:1870245-1875245 GCA_020284085.1 Aporrectodea caliginosa
CTGCCTGGTTCAGTCATCAATGACTTCAATGTGACACTGCCTGGTTCAGTCATCAATGACTTCAATGTGACACTGCCTGGTTCAGTCATCAATGACTTCAATGGTACACTGCCTGGTTCAGTCATCAATGACTTCAATGTGACACTGCCTGGTTCAGTCATCAATGACTTCAATGTGACACTGTCTGGTTCAGTCATCAATGACTTCAATGTGACACTGCCCGGTTCAGTCATCAATGACTTCAATGTGACACTGCCCGGTTCAGTCATCAATGACTTCAATGAGACACTGCCTGGTTCAGTCATCAATGACTTCAATGTGACACTGTCTGGTTCAACCATAAATGACTGCAAAGTGATGACACAGCTTGGTTCTGCCCAAATTTGGAGACTTACCCACTGGAGAAAACTTATCTCACTTATTGGCAAGCCAACTAGACTTCATTTTCATCTCAATATTTCTGCCCCACACCATACTTACGGTAAACAAACTCCTTTAGGATGAAAGAAGTTCAACAAGTAAAACGCCAATCAGCTTTAATTCCTAGAAATCTTGTTGCAATCATGTTATAAGCTCATCTAGCCCAGTCCTTTAACACAGTATTGCACATCACCATCAACTGTTACCTGGTACGCTAAGAATTACCCAACATAAATAAAACAAGACACACGATAAACAAGAAACACGGCCATAAAATTCTCCTGCACAGTCCCTTCTAAATTGTTAAGTCCTCCCTTCATCAAATCAGCGTATGACCGAGTTCCACGCATTAATACAAATCCCTCGGCTGCCTTCGTCAAATGCCGCTAAAGCATCGGCCGCCTCCGACATCGGCCGACCCAATCCCAGGAGGAAGCATTTAATCGATAGGCAAACTGTCCCTACCGTTATTAGACTCGCTCCAGACGATTCCTTCCAGGATCACGGACGTTCCCGGCTCGCACGGTCCCAGACAGTCCGGATCGGTTGTTACTCCCACGCTACACGTTTCCGTCGCCATGTCATGATGGCCGCCTCCGCCGCTGCCGACACCAATGGCCGACAACAAAGGCTCTGGCGCGCAGGTCATATCCGCCTGAAATAAAAGAAAATGCAGACGACGTTAGAGGACGTTTCGTCGCTGTTTTATACGAGATGTGTATTAGTTTCAGAATGACAGTTGCAGAGTTCATGGCTGGAGTGTAAAAGACGCACGATAGTCGTGCCAGGGAAACTTAAGCGAAGAAGGGGGAACATTTAACAGCTGGGAATGATGGATGTAGTGAGAATAGTACATTGAAAGTATGAAGTGTTCGCTGTATGTGGAAGCACTTAATGGCAACATCAAAATCATATAACAAAATCTAATAATTTGAGAACTAATCTACCGTGTGACAGGGCAGCCACATTCATTCGAGCAATCACCCTGTAATTGTAATTGTAATCGAACATTTATATAGCGCCGCTCAAAAATCAGCAGCGCCCTCAACCTGCTTCAGTGCCTGATGCCAGTAACTGTGTAAGAATCTTGAGCAAGTATTCATGTACAACTGCTCAGCACCATCAACTGATGCTTGGCCATTAGACACTTAAGAAATACAGAAATAATCTAATTATATTTATTCTAACGATTTTCCTAACTACTCCTCGAGTAAATTTGGGCAATATCTCAAACACTTTGCAACTGTTCTTTAGGCAGTGTTTTGAAATAAACAACTTAAAGACGTAATTGTTTCCATTAACGCCGAAATGGCCGTTTTTACGTCCGTAAAAAATGTCCGAAACGTCTAAATTTTTCGATGTGATAGCTGAAATACATGAGTTAGTTACAAATTCTAGGTCAAGGCGTCAATACGTCCTCTTTTTGGACTCTAACGGAAACACTGAAAGAAGTTCTTTCATCTGTTTTCTAATCCTCCACCTATATGTACCATAGATTCTCCACATTTTGAAACATTCTGCTGGAATGTTTCATTACAGGCTCAAAACTGAACATTCTGAAGCTTCACACAGTCAAATCCTCTCTTTCTGTCTTTCACCACCTAATCTAGTCTAAACTGGAAATAAAATAAATGAAACATACAGTGAAGTCACCATTCTGACAATCCCATTTTTGGTTTAACTGCACACTGGCTTTCTCAGCTAGACCTGCCCGGCGGACGTTGTCCTAACACTATATAAACTGACCCAAGAGATGCAATCTGATCACACATCAATCAATAAGTCGACTTGATTCGGCTTTTATGTGGCACTCACAGATCATCTGATTTGCATTCACATTTACAACCATTGACCGAAGTGAATGCAAAGTATGACAAATGGGTGATGGAATGTATGGACATTTTCACAGATTTATAACACAGCGTTGTATAGAACTGTATAAAACATGAAATACAGCACCAATCCGAAAGCACTCACACCAGTTTGTTTTAAAACAGCTAGGTTTGGACTCGTCTTTCAGTCTTTACCCTTCAATCAATCAATCAATCAATCAATCAATCAATCAATCAATCAATCAATCAATCAATCAATCAATCAATCAATCAATCAATCAATCAATCAATCAATCAATCAATCAATCAATCAATCAATCAATCAATCAATCAATCAATCAATCAATCAATCAATCAATCAATCAATCAATCAATCAATCAATCAATCAATCAATCAATCAATCAATCAATCAATCAATCAATCAATCAATTTCGTTTATTCACAACACCAAGCTGACAGGTCGCAACTTGTTACAGGTAACAGATAGGAAAAATTGTCTAAGCTCTGACAGTTAGTTATTAAATGGGTTGAGATAGCAAATATTATCTCTGCTCTAACTAAAGAAGAATTAGGCTAGTGGCATGCATCTTGGCATGCATCTTGGCATGCATCTTGGCATGCATCTTGGCATTTATAAATGTCAGGTGTTAATGGCTTCTTTAATTCACGACTACATTTAAAAAGGATTCACTCAGGGGATTAGGTCAAGAAGAAAACAGAACTAACAGCAAGCAATATAATTAAGGTACTCTGAAGCATATTGTATTGCATCTAATTGCAGCACTTGCCAAAGAAGGTCCAATTGTAAAACTAGATGAAAGGGATATACACAATTCACAGTCTGCAGATAATTTCAGCATGAAGCACAAATAATGCCTCTTTACTTCTAAATCTCCACACACCCAAATATCAAACCCAAACCCACCCCATTAACCCATTTATACATCCATCCATTGCTAAATTGCTTCCTTGATCCTCTAAACCACTAGCACACTACCCAAGAAATAAACGACCCAGCAAACAACTTGGATTTTTCAGCAAATATGCACCCCAGTTTTGGGATGTAAATACACACTCCCAGTGCATCAATTAAACAGTTAAAATAATCCAAGTTTAAAGAGTGCAGATCATACATATTAACCGCAATCGTAATCTCCAAACGTCTAAAGCGCCACTCGAAAGCCAAGCGCAGGGCACCAGCTTATTCACAAGCGCTGCATCTAGTCAGAGGGGTTGTCAAAAAGAGTAGTCCGAGGGAGGTCTGAGTCCGGTTTCCAGAGGCTCAGAGAGGGCACAGCAGATGTTAAGGCTGGTGTCTTTTAGGTCGAGGATTGGAAGGTACAGGATCAGAAGAGTCAGGACCATTGTCAATAAACGGTTGGTTATGGTTATGGTTATTGTACTGTAATGAATCTGGGCATTTATAAAGGGCCTTTAGCAGTAATGACTATTCAGAGGTGCACCCAGCGTGAGCACACAGAGGAATGAGTTGTGTGGATCATTAGGCCACCCATACTGACAGCGCTGGATAATTTTCTGTGACTTATCAAAGCAAGTTGGGTGGTTAAGAACGTCTTTTTTCGGATTTCTGCATTCATATTTACATTTGACCTGAAAAGGTCACTCAACTCCAGAATCACCCTACTAAAGATTGTATTGTAATTTGTATCTGAACATTTATAAAGCGCCTTTCACAGTATGGACTATTCAGATGCGCTCTCAGTGTAGAAGCCCCGGGGAAAGAGAAACGTCTTCAGGGAACGAGCAGATGAGGAGGATAACCCAGACAATAGTTTTGCCTGCAGAGGATTGGAAGGTCATTCCAAGCAGAAGAGGATATTCTACAGATGTGTGTATCTCGTTACCTTGTATACCTTTAGAAACTACAGTCTTCAGATGCACGGCATAAGGAGTTTGTAACAATGAAGTAATGTCCAGGTTACCCCTTTTCTTATGTATACATGGCTCTAGAACATAATTCACCATGCACACTTGATTCAACGCAAGATTTGAAGGAAAAAGAAACAAAGGCCGACCAAGACTACGCTGGATAGATAATATAAATGAGGACATAACATCACTTGGACTGACACTAAGAGGAGCAATGGACTTGACAAATGACCAAGGACAATGGAGACCATCTATTCGTACCCATCGCCACCAAATGGTTGGCACCAGGAACTGATGATGATTATGAATGCACAGGATATGTAATGTGATATCGCTAAAAGGCAGAGTCCTGGGGTGATCGGTTTGTTAAAGAGGAAGCATCCTTTATGTATCTCTTGCACTTCTGAGAGTTTTTAAGAGGCTCTGTAACCAGATACCATATCTTCTTCACACTCCTTAACCTCAGAGCATATCACTTAATATGCAACCATTCATCTTGGTTACTCTGATATTAGCAGATAGCAGGAGGCAATTCTGCACTCAGAACACCTGTCATAGTGTCATATGACATGTGTATCTGCTATTGACAAAGTCTATGGTTTATCAAGAACTTCTGTATACAGACGTCCTTGTGATTGATCCAAGGATCCCTGTATAATAACCCTACCCATGGTTGTCTGTATGTACGCACATACGTATGTACGTACGTAAGTATGTATGCATGCATGTAAGTCAGTGCATATTTTAACGGGTTTTGACTACTGGGACAAAGTCTGTTACTCTACTTTCAATGTTATTGGAAACTAACATTGACAGTAGCGTATTAGCTGGGGACAATCACCAAAACTACTGGGGCA
>JACEVL010000143.1:1880245-1902745 GCA_020284085.1 Aporrectodea caliginosa
TAAGCCCTGGAGCAATGGACTTGACAAATGACCGAGGACGATGGAGATAAGTTATTCGTACCCATCGCCGCCAAATGGCTGGCATCAGGAACTGATGATGATGATGATGATGAGTTAAGCCAGTGCACGGTTGGCTCCCAGTTCCCACGTTAACATTAAGCACATTTTGTCCGCAGCAGACGTAGTGCCATATTATCCACCGGACACATTTTCCAGGAAGCCGTCCTTATTTGCACTGAGATATATATCACCACCGCCGTGGCTGACATCCAATCGGCAGAACAACCGCCGTCGAAGCGGAGGAGACCCAACCGGACCCTCAGGGGCTGAATAAATTAGAACAGATAAAAGCCATTAACTGGCCAGATGTCTGTGGACCTGCCTGACCCCCAGAAGCGAAGTGACAATTTTGCAGCCAATAATTATAATCTAATCACATTAGACCAGCGCCATGTTTGACACACAGAGCAACACACGACCCCTACCCCCCCCAGACCCCCTCCCGGCACGCCCCCTGCCGAAGGACCGGCAGCCGGACCGGTCCATTAGGTGAATCATTAATCATGGAAGAGAATGCAGAGCCCGAGGTGGCTTCAGGGAACAATTCCCAGCCAACAAGTCACAGCTGCACCACTTTCTGCTGTTATGCTGTCCCATCCAGACCATCAGAAGTTATATCATCTTAGGCAACTGATCACTTGGCCTTATCACTGTTGCAATCATCAACATCACCAACACCACCATCTTCATAATCATCATCACCACAATCATTACCACAATCACAATCAATCACCATCACCATGATCATCACCATTATGACATCATCATCACAGTGGCGGCACCAGACATTTTTGAAACCAGGGCATAGCAAGTAACCAGTGCAGAGGCAGTTTATGCCCCAAATAAATTCGCGCCAGAACAAAATTCTGGCAGGGCAACGGCGTTTTTACCAGGGCATTTGCCACCACTGCATCATCATCATCATCATCATCATCATCATCATCATCATCACCCTCACCATAACCACCACCACCACCACCACCACCACCACCACCACACCACCACCACCACCAAAGACCCAGGAACCACCACCACCACCACCACCAAAGACCCAGGAATGAATGGAATACAAACAACAGACTAAGTTAACAACAGTCAGGTATTTATATAACGCCTGGTGAAGGTAAATCCCAATCCAGAAACAACAATATAGAACTGAAATGGATCAAGCAAATACAAACACAGACAGAATGAATGAATGAGAGAAAACAGAAAACTCCATTTAACACAGCAACAGGTTTTATAAACACCACCCAACATCAGCACAGGCAAAATGGGTCAATGACACACAGCAGACATGTATGCAGGCAGACATGCTTGCATAAATAAAGAGAAAAACACACAGACAGACAAACAGACAGACAGACAGGCAGACGGACAGACAGACAGACAGACAGACGGACAGACGGACGGACGGACGGACGGACAGACAGACAGACAAACAAACAGACAGACTTTATAGCCTTAGGTCTCAGTCATTTCCCGCTGTTCATAATGTCTGCTATAAAAACAGTTTCATTAGAAAATGATAGAATGGATGAACAAGTAAGGGATGAATAAATTGATAGAATGATTGCCTAATTGCAAAATTAGTCGATAATCTTGCACTCTTCATTTTTATCATTTGCGGCAATCTCTACAATTCAGAGTAATTGGCTTCCAGTTGATAAAATACGCCCTTATTCTCAGTCTTAGTCCTGTACCAATACTCGCTAATAAGGTCTAAACTGTCCATTCATTCTTCACACAATCTGAACTACCATTACCTCTTCACATGATCTGAACTGCCCATTCATTCTTCACATGATCTGAACTACCATTACCTTTTCACATGATCTGTCCATTACCTCTTCACATGATCTGAACTACCATTACCTTTTCACATGATCTGTCCATTACCTCTTCACATGATCTGAACTACCATTACCTTTTCACATGATCTGAACTGCCCATTCATTCTTCACATGATCTGAACTACCATTACCTTTTCACATGATCTGTCCATTACCTCTTCACATGATCTGAACTACCATTACCTTTTCACATGATCTGTCCATTACCTCTTCACATGATCTGAACTGGCTATTTGCTCCTGTGCCCCAGCACATCCAGTTCAAACTTTTACTTTTATGCACAACTGTTTGTTCAGGGTAGCTCCTTCATACTTCAAGACCTTCTGAACCTCGGCTCTTTAATCAGTGGTCGCTCCAATTTCCTCTCGGCTGCTTCTCGTTGTTCCCTACATGTGCTGGTCACTGCTCAACCTAGAAGTGTTGCCTCTGTTGGCTCCTCTAGTTGGAACCGTCTTCTGCGGGAATTGCCCCTTGAGCTCTTCAGCCTATCTATTGCCCTGTTCCGGAAACGCATAAAGTCCATTTTAATTGTTAGGGGTCCGGAGCGCCTCAGACTTGCTGAGTGGCGCTTTATAAATGATTGATTACAATTACCGACCATGTGGAATAATCTTCCTTCAGATCTGCGTGTTCTTCTAGCTGGAGACTCTGCATACACCTTTTACAAGAATTTGAAAACTGTTCTCTATCGCCGTAGTTGGGCTGGGAGCGCCTCTGAGTAGGTTATCTTGGAGGGGCGCTATATAAATTCTCTGAATGAATGATTGAATGACTGAATGAACAAACTCTTCACATTATAAATGACCTGTCCATTCCAATTCTTCACGTGATTCAATTCATTCCTTTCGCATCCACACTGCATCCAGATGAATACTTTCTCAGACTGAACTCTTCCCATCACCAGCTGGTCCATCCATTCATTTTCCACTCCATCTTTACAACAGTCGACTGCTCTTCATATGCATTGCATTCGTAATTCAATCCATCGACTGCTTCAATACCCCCACCCTTCACCCCCCCACCTCCACAGTCTGATCTGCCGTCATTCAGCCGCCGAAGTACTTGAGCTGAGAACTCGGACATTTCTCAAAGGCCGAGAGATCTCTTGTACTCCTCGGCTTCCCTGACTGCTGCCAAATATCGACAAAACGTCCAGCATTCTATGAATATCTTAAACCCCGCTGCTCCAGGGAAGAACAGGATGATGAGATGTCGAGAAACAGACACAGACGGACATAGGCAGTGGCAAAGAGACAAATATACATTTACACTCACAATATATATGCACAGATACATACATCCACGTGCATAACTCTTACATACATACACACCGCACACACATGCATTCATGCATACATAAATACATACTGATCAGTACATTCAAGTATGTACATACATACATACATACATAAATACACACACCACATACACAACATACATAAATAAATAGATACACACAGACAGACAGACAGAAAGACGGACAGGGAGACAGGCAGGCAGGCAGACAGGCAGGCAGGCAGACAGACAGACAGGGAGGCAGGCAGGCAGACAGGCAGAGATCAATGAACCAAAGACCCTGCAGCCAATGAATAATCCTCCTCATCAACCTTTCATCTAAAAATCCAGCAATCCTCAACTCAGACATTAGTTGCAAGCAAATGCAGCCATTATACCTGGGCTAAAACTGTCATGTGTAACCTTCCTGATCCATCAACGTGCACACTCAGTGTTTTACAAAGCGCCTAATTATACTTCAGCCGCAAGGGGTTTTCCCTCTTCCTCCTGCAGCCCACTGGAATCCAATTAGTCAGCTTCCTCCACTTCTGGGATTTCCCTTCTCCAAGGGATTACTATATTCCGGCTTTAGGCGATCATCAATCAATGCCTTGTGGATTATAATAATGTGCTGTAGAAGTCACTCAATTAGAATAGAATTCTGAAATGTAATATGAAATATGAAATGAACAGGTTTATCATTAAACAGTGTATCAGTGCAACTGAGCATGCAGTTATAAATGTCTTATGGTCATCTCCTACAAGTGCCAACTGGCTTTCTATTTTCTGGGTATGGCAAGGACATAGTAGGCTGTCTGTTCTGTTAGTAGTTAAGATCTATGTCTTCTGTCACTTGTGTTCTTGTGAATTGTTTCAATTGCATAACTGTACACTGTAACCAGTTGCGGTTTGTCAACCGGATTGTTTCAATAAAAAGAATATTATTATTATCTGTCTATGGCTAGCAACAGTGTTTCCGTTTAGAGTCCAAAAATAGACGTATTTCTGCCCTGACCTGGAATTTCTTGGACGTAGCTCATTCTTTCAGCTATCACACCGAAAAATTTGGACGTTTTGAACGTTTTTTACGGATGCAACAAAACGTAAAAACGGCCATTTGGGCGTTAACGAAAACACTGGCTAGCAACATCTCTTTTTCTATCATCATCATCATTTATTGATACCACGAGTCCAGTATTTGTACAGACATGAATGTCAAAGCAAAATCATACAGAAGTAAACCATTAGATTACTAAGATAATGCATTAATTTAAAATATGTAAACTGGAGTAGTGGTTCAAAGCAGACTCCCTTGGAAACCAAGGTCCTTTGCCAGGAAGAAAATTAGGCCAGTATAAGGTGGGACTCAGAAAAAGAAAAGGCTGCCACTCCATAGAGACAGAATTATACTAGTCCATTTTTTCTAAATGGGTAATATCATGGGCGTATTTAGGGGTGGTTTTACGGGTTCAAACCCCCAAAACAAGTTTCCGAAAAAAAATGTATATGCTTTAACATGCAAAATACAAAAAAACCGGGACTTTTGCAACAATTTTCAATGGAACCCCCGAAATCTTAAAACCCCTCCGAAATTTTTTCTGGATACGCCCATGGGTAATATCATGAAAATATTGAGTTACAAGTAATCATAATAGATATCTCTGAATAGCTACATCTACATTGACAACGGCTTCTTCAGCCAAGTTCTTTCCGTCCAAACAGCTACCTGCAGACAAGAGAGCATTGTATGTGAAATAGGAGCACAAAGAAACTGCTCTGCCATCATCAGTACATCAGATGCCTCTCAGACACTTGGCCAGACCAATCTTTCAGAACTGTAAACAATCCATGCCAATTTGCCAAAGAACATCTGGTAAAACCACCAGGCTTCCCATAAGGCCACTGAAAAGGTTCAACAGTTGGAACTTGATGATAAATGCCTCTTCAGAGGTACTCTGATTGGTGCTGTATTAAGTATCTTGATACAAACATACATACAAAGAAAGCATACACAAGCTACTTATATACATACATGCATACATACATACATACATACATACATACATACATACATACATACATACATACATACATTCATCCATTCATCCAAATATAAATAAACACACATAGGTACATAAAAATATATGCATAATTATACACTACACATTCATTCATACATATACATAAATACATTCATACATACATGCATACATGTATACATACACCAAATACATTCATTCACAGATACACACATCCATAGCTGAATGTATAACTCTTAACATACATACACAGCTCACATATACATGCATTCATAAGTACATATCACCACATTCATGCACCACACACATAAATAAATAAATACATATACACATGCATAAACACATACAAGATGCCACCTCAGAAATGAAAGCTAATCCCATGAGCAATCAGTCAACATGCCACCCACACTACCATTCTGTAGCTCTCCTATTCTATTTCATATGGTTCTTATGGCATTAGAAACATCAAAGCAAGACATTTGCCGAGAAGCAGACAACAGCTGAGGCTAACTGGATCTACTACCATTCGCCCTATTTCTAGATTAACACTGAAAGTCAACAGTCTTAGAAGATAAACACAAGCTGACATCAGAAGAAGGCGCGGTGGTGTAGGAGTATGTTCGGTGCCTTGCAGCCGGATGGTTGCGGGTTCGAATCCACCTCAAGCTGCCGCGTAGGGACCCTGGGCAAGTCCTTCACTGCAATTGCTCATGCGCTTCGGCGTGAAACTCCGATTCAGTGTCCGCGCTGTAGTCGGGAGCGCCTCTGAGTAGAAATCTTGAAGGGGCGCTATAACAAGTGCTCACACATAACATAACATAAGAAGAAGAGCAGTCTCTTAAGCTAGCCCTGAGGCAGTCATGGGTATGAAGTGTTAGCGACTTCATTTTCTTAACCTCGGCATATGAGGGCGGGTGACCAGTCCTCTATCTCGCCGTCTTATCTTCCCACTGACAGTGTATGGTCAGTGTACTCATTATAGCTGAGTTGGCTAGGGTGCAGATGGAGCAGAAATCTCAAATCAAATTTTTGCCCTGGCGGGGATTTGAACCCAAGACCTCTCGATTGACAGTCCAGCACGCTAACCACTACACTATCGAGCACCCCGATCAGTGAAACACAACAGCTAAACAGTATGTCAGGAAACTCCACTGGCTTCTTGTTTGCCCCTATTTCCTCTGTCCTCTGTTTCGGAAATGCCTGAAGATTATCTTATTTGTTCGAGACAGCACTGACCTTGGTCGGGAGCGCCTCTAAATCTCTGAGTGGCGCTATACAAATGTTCAATTACAATTACAATTACAACAGCGTCAGTGAAACACAACAGCAAAACAGCTCAAGTATGTCAACATTCATTCATTCGGGAATTTATATAGCACCCCTTCAATGAAACTACTCAGAGGCGCTCCCGACCCCAACGCACCCATAAAGACAGAATGGAAACAGGACAATAGATTAGTAACGAACTGTGATCCGCATGGAATGGGAAAGAAGGAAACCAGGCAAGATATGACCGGCATCTGGACTGATCCAATAGGTGGAAATTATATATCTCCATTTCTTTCAACTGGAGCCAATCTCTCTTCTTAGCGCTCGTCCGTCCCTCACTCCTTCCATTCATCTGGTTCCCTGTTCTACCTGCAACAAGAGGCGGGCCATTAATTAGGGTTTATCTCTTTCTCGCAATCCCCGCTGAAGGATGGGGATTAGCGGCGCGCTCTCGCGGTCAGCGGTGGCAGGGTGAATTATTTACACATCGACCGCGTATAGCTGCGGCTGGGAGAAACAGCCAGCCACCACACACACTATTCTTCAATTAGCCCGGCGTCCCGAGGGCAGTTCGGAACGTGCCCTTCATCAGAGAGGATTTTAAGGACATCAGATCAATAACACGGCCAAACGAAAGCTAGTAACCACGATGAACGGGCGGCAGAAGGTGGAGGAGGAGGAGAGGGAGGAGTATGATGAACAGCAGAAAGAAGAAGGGAAGTAGGTCATGGAAATGATGGAGGAGAAGTAGGAGAAGGAAGAAGACGAGGAGAAGGAGGAGGAGGAGGAAGAGGAAGAGGAGGAGGAGAAGGAGGAGGAAAAGGGAGGAGTATGAGGAACATATGAAAGAAGAAGAGAAGGAGGAGGAGGGAGTAGGCGGAGTATGAGGAACAGGAGGAAGAAGAGCAGGAGGCGGTCAAGAAGATGATGGAGGAGAAGGAAGAGGAGGAGAAGAAGGAAAAAGCAAGTGGAAGAGGTTAAGGATAAGGAGGAGGAGGAGGAGGAGGAGGAGGAGGAGGAGGAGGAGGGAGGAGGAGGAGGAGGAGGAGGAGGAGGAGGAGGAGGAGGAGGAGGAGAAAAAGAGGAAGAGAAGTAGGAGGTGAAAGAGATGAAAGGATGATGGAAGGAGAAGAAAACCTGGAAAAAGGCAGGCTGAGGAGGAGCAGAAGAAGAAGAGTGCTGATGATGAGAAAGAAAAATTGTATGTTGAGAATAAGAAAATGTAAAATCGAGGAAGGGAAAGCAATGGGAACCGAGAGCAGAAAGGGAAAGGGCACATCGCATTAAGAACAAAAGTCAATTAACAAAGCTATATTCTGATGTTGACTGACGTCCATCTATTTCCTGCCCGGATTAATTAATAAGACTCATTATGAAGCAGAAATTATTCAAACACGAGGTTAAGCCAAGGTGCAGGAAAGGAAACATGTACTATTCGTTGCTAAGACAAGGAAAAGAAGACATTCCCTTGACAGACACAACTGATATCTGCAGTGGCTCGTATTGCAAAATATAAAATATAAATATAAATAATAATAAATGTTTGAATACAATGCAATATAATAAAATAATAATCAACGGAATCGAAGGTTGAGCAACAGATGAGAACTCTGACAAGCGATTATGATTTATAATTAATGTCTGATGTGCTATTTAGCTGTCAGAAACCCCGGTCTATGCTACAGTACCCACAAACACGCACACTACAGTATGCAGTGGCGTCTACCAATGGGGGAGGCGGTTGGGAGAACGATCTCCCTCATGGTTGTCAGAAGTGAGGGGTTAACGTTTTGGACATAAACTGGGTTGTTGATGAACGATAATATAACGGCCTTCAATATGAAAATTAACAGCTATCTAACTCATAAATAAGGGCTGGGCTTTTAACGCGCTATTAACATGATTAATGCGTTAATTAATTAACGCGATTAAATTTTTTAACGCAGTTAACGCAATTGTCACTGCACCCAATTATTTCTCGAAATGCACTAAAACAATTCTTGATAAAACCGCTCAGTTTAAACTTTAAAGTAAAAACCAAAAAGTAAAAACAAGTACAGTAAAAGCATGTTTGCTTTTTGTTTATTGACTGCAAACATTTATATAGAGCACATTCAACGTAACTACTCAGTCGGTGGAGTAGTTTTACTTGTTATCTATTGTGACATGCGTTAAAAATTAATGGCGTTATTAAAAATTTTAATCGTGCGATTAATTTCGATTAAAATTTTTAATCGTTGCCCACCCCTATTATAAATCTTAAAAGAGGGTACTTACAGTAGGATAAGGTAGGAAATCTAGATAGTTGTCCCAGGCAAGGGTAAATCAATCCTATCATTGAAATCAGCATCCCCCATGATCCATGGGTCTGACTCATGTAGGTACATTCACTCCTGTGTCACCCAGAGTCATCAGCCCCCCCCCCCCTCCCTCCCCCGATTGGACAAATGCTGAATCTGATGTTACATGTAACTTGGGAAATCTTGGATCTGGTTCTACAGTCAGGATCCAGATTCCTTTAGTAGGCCACGAGTACTCACGGGTTTAACAAGGGTCCACCTTAAGGCAATCTTGAAACAGGAGGCAATGACATGATGGCAGCAATCCATCAATTGGAAGACGGTTCCCTACAGGATACAAGACCATGATGGATTGCTATTCAGCAGAGTTCCTATGCTTTGTTCGTTTATTGATCACCTAGTAACAATCAGTTCAATTTCTATTGTACTCACTGCTTTAATTAGAAACAATCTGAAATTTGGATGTTCACACATTTGTGAAAACAGCAATAATAGTGTACAGTCAGTGTGCTCATTTTATAGCTAGGTTGACTAGGGAGCAAGTGCGTGAGTACAGAAAACACCCCATTTATCATGTTTACTGTTCAACCTTAGTAGTCCTCAGGCAGCAGGGTGCGAGGTTGGGGGTCATCCATTTAGTACGTACGCACCGAGGGGGGGAGGTAACCCAAATGCCTCTGATTGCGTATGCTTGCGTACGCATAGGAGGGGGGGTAAACCTCGATAATACTGTCTATATTGGCCTTTCTTCAAATGAGTCACAGTTCAGCGATCAGGCAGTTAATTAGGGCTGTGGGAAAGGACCACACACTTGTATGCCCCTTACCTCTGACTGTTATTAACTGTCTTGCAGCTGTGCACTGAGTTCCCACAGTTTGACCGCCTGCCCTATTCAGTCAGGATATAGACCGTTCTATAGGGGGGGGGGGTGCGTGTCAAGCGTACGTACGCAGAGGGGGTTGCTAAAAGTACGCTTGCGTATGGGGAGGAAGGGGTCAATTTTCCCCGGAATTTTGCGTACGTACTAAATGGACGACCCCTTGAATGATACTGAACTAAAAATTCAGTAACCCTCCTCCTCCTTTGCCTTTCTCAAAACCTATTTCTTGTCTGGTGGCCTTGCACACTGGGAGCGTCTCTGAACGGTTCACCCTACTAGAAGTGCTTTATAAATGTTTAAATACAATACAATAAAGGAAATATGTCTCAAAAAGGTCATTCTAATAACTCGGTAACCTTTCCTTGCACAGGTTGTCAGTGCAACAAGGTTGCAACATGGAGAGTGCAGGCTCTAGTATCCTTGGAGGCAGTAACTGTGTAGGGACCTTGAGCAAGGCATTCGCTCACAATAATTGCTATCAATTAATGCTCGGTCATTATATAGTGGTGCTTAATAAATTAATAATAATAATAACAATAATAATAATAATAATAAGGAAATAATAATAATAATAATAAATATCTACATGCACAGCATTACATACCTACACTCACTAGGGTATATAGGAGTATACATCCCTAGACAGCAAAGAGGTGCAGCATTGGTGATCAGAGAAATCTAGGTGGCATTGAGTCAAGCGGAACAGCGGATGATCAATAGCCACCTATCGAGTGACATCCACCAGCAGCAGACGAGCAGATGTATAGGACAACGACAGAGGCGGATGCGGCGGCGGGGGCGGCATTAGAAAGCGCTTTCTCTCTTAACTCCCTCCGTTCGTTCGGCCAATTATTTCGCTGGCAATGAAATTAATTGGAGCAGATGTATCGTTGCTTTGTGCCCGTCGAAGTCCGGTCGGTCTTTCGACGGACGCTCAATGCGTTCACACACGACCGACACAAAGACCGCTTTCCTCCCTTCGCTCGATCGCGTCTTCGGCCGCAGACCGACCAGCCGCCGTCGACGCCCGGCCGCCGCTGCACATCGCCGCAAGGCCGCCGCCGCTAGTCCTCGCCACTTCGCAGACGGCCATTTCGCGTGCCACTTATCATCGCCCCTCGACTCGATTAATCCACATGTAGCCGAGGGCCAGCGTATGTAATGTGCACGTGTATGTCTGTGTGAATTGGGGAGATGGGGGGGGGGTAAATTGGGGGAGAGGGTGAGATTGGCGCGCTGGACATTCAAAGAGTGGTAAACCGCGGTTGACTCTAGTAAATGTCCAGGGTTCGATGTCGGTTTGTTGCGAGCATACACAACTTCAGTGAACGGCTGTTGTTTCATGCACAATTAAAAACGAATTTATGGAAGGACAGATACCGCGGGGAGATAAACCTGCAATAACACCCCCATTTCAATGTGGGGCTACACCACTGAGTTGGTCCCCAGTGGCGTAGCCAGACTTAAATTCAAGAGGAGGCAACTTCACACATCACAGACCAGTGCATATGACTTTTTAGACATTAAATTTTTTAACTCCGACGATGACACCTTTATACTTTTGTAAACACTCCGATGACCTTCCTTTACACTTTCTTTAAAAATCTGATAACCTTTTTTTTTTAAAGTCATTTGACCTTTTCCCCACTTTACTTCAAATGAACACAGGCGCTTTTTTAAGACTTTCTTTATAAACTCGGATGACCTTTTTTTTTAGTCATTTGACCTTTTTTTTCCCACTTTACCTCGAACGAAGACAGGTGCTTTTTTTAAGACTTCCTTTATAAACTCGGATGACCTTTTTTTTAGCCATTAGATCATTTTTTTCCACTTGACCTCGAACACAGGCGCCTAACAATGAAACACAACACTTCGATTCAAGAGGAGGCAACTTGCCAAAATCCTGGTCATTTGCGTCGTTGATCAATTGAAACTCCACTATATGGAAAAACCAAGAGGAGGCAATTGCCTCCTGCCTTCATGTAGCTACGCCTATGTTGGTCCCCTAAACGTTTCCAGCGAGAGTAGCTACACTGCGCTATGGTGATACTGTATTATGCTGCTAATACTGTTAAAGAAGACCTGAGAACACAGGTCACTGAAATTGTGTAAAGAAGACAGAAAAAGTAAAGAAATCAAAGGCAGAGCGAAATCTGACTAAAACTAAAAAAGTCGTCAGTTATTTTGGAAATATGAAACCCTGCAAAATCGGTGATGACTTACAAAGACTGACTGATCACTTTAATATCCGTGGTAACATCATAGTCTGAGAAATAGAGCGGCACTGATAAATCATATCAACAAAGGTATTGACATGAAAGAGAACCAGAGATAAATGAACAGATATTGGAATGACAAATATGGCTATGATGAATCGAGGGAGACAACAGAGAGAGACAGAGACATAGACAGAGACAAAGAGAAATAGAGAGAGAGAGAGAGAGAGAGAGAGAGAGAGAGAGAGAGAGAGAGAGAGAGAGAGAGAGAGAGAGAGAGAGAGAGAGAGAGAGAGAGAGAGAGAGAGAGAGAGAGAGAGAGACAGACAGACAAAGAGAGAGAGAGAGAGAGAGAGAGAGAGAGAGAGAGACAGACAGACAGACAGAGAGAGAGAGACAAGAGAGAGAGACATATTAGATATTATAGACATAGACAAAGAGAGAGAGAGAGAGAGAGAGAGAGAGAGAGAGAGACAAAGAGAGAGAGAGAGAGAGAGAGAGAGAGAGAGACAGACAGACAGACAGAGAGACAGAGAGAGAGAGAGAGACAGACAGAGAGAGAGAGAGAGAGAGACAGAGACAGAGACAGAGACAGAGACAGAGACAGAGACAGAGACAGAGACAGAGAGAGAGAGAGAGAGAGACACACACACACACACACACACACACAGAAACACAAAAACATGCCGAGACAGAGACAGACAGAGAGGGAGAAAGAGTGAGAGACAGAGACAGACAGATAGAGATAGAGGCAGAAACAGAGATAAACAGACAGAAACAGAGACATAGAGAGACAGAGACAGACAGACAGAGACAGACAAAGACAGAGAGAAACAAAGACAAAGAGACAGACACACACAGAGATGGACTGTAAGAGCAACGTATAGTTGTCATGACACTCTGTGCCGAATCACAAGGACATCAGCAGACACACTCACTCCATTTCCGTTTGATGGCTTCATTTGGAAAATACCAAAAGCATCAGTCAGCTGTTCATGACAGCAAATCCATTCCACAACAAATGCTGAAAATCACTTCAACTTCTGCAGTGGCACAAAATATGGTCAGCCAAAGACCAGCGGTTCTTTAACTTTTCCAGCTGTGGATATTCATTCATTTATTCTGAGAATTTATATATAGACCCTTCAAGAAACCTACTCAGAAGTGCTCCCAGCCCAGCCACGACTAAAGAAAAAAGACTTGAGTCACTTGTAAAACCCAGGCAAAAACTAAATAGCTTTGTGCTTGGAGCAGCTGAGTGAAAATGATGCAGTCTGTGGGTTCAATGCCCAATGATATAACAAGCATAACTTGTGATAATGACTGGTAAGATTAAATAATAATGGTAACTCAAAAATACACGAGCTTGTAAAGCAAGTTGCAAGCCGTGCCCATTTCTTAAAATTTCTTTCACATAATTTTCCCATACTCAGCTGCCAGCCGTAATAATTATTAGTCCGGACCATGGACAAAAACCATAAGACCGCTATTGGTCCACTTTAAGACCCACTGATGTAGAACTATAGTGTAATTTGATCTGTATTTTCACTGTCAGGTCTCCCTAACTTTAAAAACCTTGTTCGTGCATACACATTGAATAAATGAAAATATATTCACATCCCGGATTCAGTCTTTGTAGTCAATCTAATAATATATCTCCAACATTACATATTTTATTAACCAGTCACTTGTCAATTTATGTAGGCCCCTATCTAGCGGGACCCGTCCCTTCTGGTGAGCCTATTGTTCCTGATCAACTGTCGTTGCTTACTAGCTCAATGTGTTGTTTTAATCTTTGATTGCTCGATTATATGACTATGTTGTTCAACAATTGTATCTATTAACTGGGATCAATCAAGTGAATTGAATTGAATTGAAAAAAAACTGTACATCATACCACATTGTACTATAATTATACAGTGACTCCCTGGGAGAGTCCATTGTACTCAAGGTGACTGAAAAGGTCACTCAGGCTGCCATGCTTATTGACTGATGAACAGCGTCAAATGACATTTGACATCATTTCTGCTGTCCAAATGGTGCTATAAAAATGTTCAATTACATTTACAGCTTTTTTATCCATATGAAACTGAATGACCTCATGTAAATGTCAAGCCAGGACATTTTTATGAGCTGATAGACTTTCCATAGAAAGAAAGCAATGCTGCCAATTATATGGTTTATCTATCTGTGCACTACATTTCCTTCTTGTAACACTCCTTCCCTGCATGTCGGTCTGTCTGTCTGTCCGTATGTCTATCTATCTGTCCATTGAACTGTCTTTCTATTTATCTGCGTGGCAGCCTATAGCCTGTCTGTCTGTACGTCTATCTATCTATCTGCCTGTCTGTCTGGCTGTCTGTATGTCTAATCTGTCTGTCTGCATGTCCATCTCCCATCTGTCTATCTATCTAGCTGTCTGTCTATCCGTCTATCTGTCTATCTATCTGTCTATCTGTCTGTCTGTCTGTCTGTCTGTGTTTATCTCTCTCCTATTCTGCTCTGGTCCACAATATCTTCTTCCTCTGGCTAGACCATGTCTAATCTAATATCTCAGTCTCTGACTTAATAGTATTGATTGTTGTCTATTGCTTCAGCCCACCATCTCCCCTCCATCCATCCATCCCTCCATCCCTCTGTTTAACACCACTGGCTGAATCTATAAGGCTTCTGCTTCCACAGCCTCCCTCGCAGATGCTCCTCAGCTCCTCATCCTATGTTCAATCGTTTCCCTTTGCAACGGATTCTGCAACCCATTAACTGAATGCACTGGTTGCCCTGATCTCCAAGCCACTCCTTAATAACACCAGACGATTACATCACTCAGCCTAATAATGAATTACAACGCAAAAAACAAACCGGAATAATGTACAGAAAGTATACTTTCACACGATGCAAGAGTTCACCGCCCTCACCATTACACAATGATACAATTTTACTGTATATACATGCAGGAAATTGGTACCGTAATATACCACTACCATTCAAATCTTATCAATTAATAACATTAAACTATACCATTAACATTAAAATTATACTTATTACTATTAAAACCTTGTAAGTGGTTGAGCATGGCCCTTAGTGAAAAGTCCATAAACTTTTCTACAGCACAAGAATTGTTCAACTCTAAATCCTTCTCCCTAGATTTGATTCCCTTACCAGGCGTGGCTTCTTAGCTAGGATGTTGTACAGTTAGACATATGTTTTCTAGTTGACCTAATTTTCTTCCAATTATCGTTTTCTTTGTACATAAATTATTTCTGACTTTGTATGTAAAGCGCTGAGCGTTTGCTTGCGTTCAATGAAGAACATTCTTACTTACTTACTTACTGAGACACTCTGTGAAAACTCAATGATCCAAAGTGTATCTCTGGGTTGAAGGATTGAACTAACTACCATAACAACAACAATCTTTCTAACGTTCCATCTCAGGTTCTATCATCTGTAATTTCTATAATAATAGTAATAATAATAATAACACGAAAATAAGAAGAATAAATTAACGAACCAGATGTTAAACATAGAGCAGTGGCTGAGTATTATCTTCCCATGTTTGTATTAGCCAGGTTATCATCCAATCTATACAGATAACTTACTTCCCCTAAATGCTTTATAATGAGTCTTGTTATTCCCAGGCAACTGCACTACTGACAAGGAGCAAATGTTGCAATATTTCCACTGTGCTGAATTTCTACATGACTCAATAGCACTCTACAACGTATCTGAACTCGAAAAGAGGTTGCAACTTGCAACAGACAGAAATGTTCTACAAGGCTAGGACCAAAATGCCAGACCAGTAATTGGGGAGGGGTCTTCACATTCTAATCTACATTTTCCTTTATTAATACATTGTGGTTTGCTATGGTATTGCCACATTCATCTGGGTTTTGATAGCCCTATTCCTATGATCAGTTCATTTGCCTTAGGCACAAAATAATTGACAGAGAACTTCAGTCTTCATCAGTCAAACGCAACATAAACATGGAAACAATGCAAGATAAAGTGCAGTTGGGCACATATTTACACACAAGCACTTCAGCAGCGTAAATATTTACCTAGATTCCATAAACGCTCTGAGGGGGTGATACAGGCAATCCCGAAGAGCAGGCTAAGAAGGCTGCCAGTTACTTCAAACGCTTCTGGCATAACATGGTAGGCTAACTGCCCTGTCTAGTACAAGCCCTGGCATTGGAATTTCGACATAGGTGCCGTATGCACATCAAAGTCTGTAGATAGGAGGACCAGCTTGTTGGCAGACTGTCCAATAGACCCCCAGTGATATGTTTAGTTGAAGCAACACATTCTCACAGTTAACTTGGAACTTCTGAGATGTGTGTGGCAACAACGATGAATAAGAATTCTGAGCATATGTGAAATGTCTGAGGAACACAAGATCAAAGTTCTAGAGATCAGAAGTTAAAAGAAAGACCCAATACACATTAAATAACCAGGCACTCTGAGGCAGTGTTACTCACAGACATGATAGCATATTGCTCATGGAAATGACTCTCACCTTGAGGCATAAACAGAGTTCAAATTCCAGGGCGTTGCTTGAAATTGACAATGCACTGCAAGAAATCAATGCCAAATTTCACCTGTAGGGTTAGCTATGACAAGGTTTTAACTTCATCCTTCATCTTTAATCTGAATTTAATCTGTAATTTTATCCCAAGAATCCTATATCGACAATCAGTAAAGTCTGGCCCACAATCTTTAAGCCAAAAATGACGCTCTAAAGACATTCTCAGTTCAGTTGTATCCCTTTTCTGTTCTGAGTTGCGGTGTGTCAACTGGTTTTCATATTAAACGAATATATAATAATCTTGATCTTTACCATCTTCATCATATTCATATTCTTCTTCATCTGTATCTTCATCATAATATTCATCTTCTTTTCTTCATCTTCTCCATCTTTATCCTCAACATCTTCTTCCCTTTCTTTTTCTTCTGTTGCTGCATCCATTGTCTCCTCCTCCTTCTTCTCCTCCTCCTCCTCCTCCTCCTCTTTCTTCTGTTTCAGTCCATATTACTGCTGCTTCAGTGTCATAAATCCTGCAATCCCATTTGCTCAAACTGCAGCCAAGGCTCCCACTTTCCATCAGCCATATTCTCCTATTCTTCGAGCTGTCTAATTTTTCAGCTCTGTTTCATCACATCCAATTTATCTGGATTTGCTCCATGGCTTATTTTCATGTACATCCACTATTAACTCAGCCTGGCATGCAGCATAAATCTGCTGTTTGATTGGACATGCATTTCAGCATCACATAAGCCACATATTTAGAAAGCTTGTAAAAAAGCTGCAACAAACGCAAAAGCTTTGCATTTTTGTAACGGCGTCTTACATAAAACTACAATGATGTATACGCCTGATCACAACTGTGCAGTGCTTTAATGTCCAGTGCAATAAATAGTGCACTGCGAGCTGTAATTAAAGGTATATAGTGCTGTAGGGTAAGGTCATAGCTGTGTTCATTTAATGCACGCCTCCAGTTTGTGTGATAGTGTAGTGGTTAGCATGCTGGACTGTCAACCGAGAGGTCAGAGGTACAAATCCCCAACAGGGCAGAAATTTGTGTCCAGATTTCTGCTCCACCTGCGCCCCCTAGCATCCTTTGCTGCAGTACACTGACCGCACACTGTCTGTGAGAAGATGAGATGGCGAGTGAGAGCGCTGGTCACCACCCTCATATGCTGAGACCAAGAAAACGAAGTTGTTAATACTTCATAACCATGGCTGCCCAGGACTAGCTTAAGGGACAGTTCTTCTAGTTTTCAAAGGTGAGGTTCTGGTGGCTGACACAGGGCCGTTTTTACCATAGGTGCAAACGGTGCGGTGCACCGCGGGCCCCTAAGCCACCGCGGGCCCCTTAGCCGAGTTTTGTTGCTATTTGCTAAACGTCGTGCGACTCGTGTCGTGTGCAAGTCTCGGTCTCAATTCAAATTTCTGTAAAATCAACAAGTGTAAGGGCGATCACTTGGGAGGTATCGCTGACGGATCAACCTATTCATTACAGACTGGATCATTCCCTTCCTTTGGCTGGCAAAGCCCCACCATGCCGGAGCAGCATAAACCAAGTGAGCCACCGTAACTATAAGGCATAAAATGGGATATAAAAACCAACGGCAAACCAAAGGCTGCTCGACCGACACGGGCCCCTGTGATAACTTTTTGCACCCACATTCGCAGAACCTTAAGAACGGCCCTGGGCTGACAGATCTTTGGGCTGTAGCACATACGTGACGACAGTAATCTCACAACCGGTCATCTGTTCCATACTGCTGGAAAAATCATTTTCATTTTCAAATGACACATCCGGATTCTAACCCTGGACCCAATCAAGAATGGCAAACCGGTTAGCAATACGTATCACGATAGGCAAAGCAATGGTAAATAATAAAGGTTCAAAGCATAGTAACAGGATTCATGGCTTCGACGCTAAATTATGCCTAGGATCCAATGATACATCGGTCTACAATAAATCTTTACTTTCTGATAATATTATGCCCTGGAGCGATGTTTCCAGCTGTTTACTGATTCAACATCAGATAACTCGTTACCAAGTTTCGAAACCACAGTGCTCAAATAGGTTCTTTAAGCTCACTTGGCTATACTACAGCTATAATATTCCAGTAATTGGAGCATTGTTTGGTTTTAGATCAACTGATGTTCCTAATGAACTCCTAACATTCAAAATAGCAAACATTTCCTGAGAGAGGATCTTAGAAGGTGTTGTAAAAGCATTCCTATCTAACTAGTCATAAGCCTAGTTTTGTATGTGTATATTATGTACATATTTTAAATTGCATATAAATGTGTTTTAAATTACATTAGTTATATAGAACACCAGTTTCTAATAAGTAATACAACTTTTCAAAAGCCTTATACTTGTGTTTGACATCAAATGTTCCATTACTTCATGATATATAACCATTAAAACAGCATACAAATTGTCAAAAGAATATCAGAAAGGTTCCGGATATTGACTTTCCTCGTTCAGATCACATAATCCGCCCGAAATGCCCCCAATTTCCATGGTCATGAAGGTGGAAAGACCGGATGGATCAATCGAACACACGCAGTAGATACAGCATCCTCTGTCTGCAGGTCAAAAAACCTGGCTGACTAGATACATTTACCTCACCGTCCTCACGGGATACAACAAATAAAAACCAATGACGTGAATTTATACGGCAGCCACATGAGATCAATACTGATATTAGTCTGAGAAAAGAAACTAGTACTGAAAGAGATCTGCAGATGAGGAATTTGATTGGAAGCATGCCAAGAGAAAATCTGCTAATGGGTTTTCAGCCAGACATTAAAAGAAAACAGTCCAGACGCCAGACACTACGGGGATGATAGACAGAAATTATTCTGGAAGAAGGATAGTATTATCTGGTGAAGAACCATTGGGCTGTAAAACACCTGACATATCACAGACAGACAGACAGGCCAGCAGGCAGGCAGACAGACAGACACAGAAAGACATACACAGACACAGTCAGATAGGCAGGCAGACAGACACAGACAGTAAGTAAGTAAGTAAGTAAGTACGTGCTTTATTGAACCACCCGCAAACGCACTGAAGGAACATCGGATAAGAACAATCTACTTAGTGTTAAATAACAAAACACAGTTAATCACAAAAAATATCATAATATACAATAATAAAACAGACATCTATGAATCTGTGAGAGAGTTCGGTTAAAGTAAGGAGAAAGATCAGCAATAAAGTCAATTGTTATAATATACAATAATAAAACAGAACAGACAGATATACAGACAGACAGACAGACAGACAGACAGACAGACAGACAGACAGACAGACAGACAGACAGACAGACAGACAGACACACACACACACACACACACACACACACACAGAACAATGGCAGCGCTGTTTCCAACTGAACATGGAAAGAGGATATTAGGATATCAGCTATTATATATTCAGTTAACATTTCTCTCTCTTGCTCAGATCAACAGTGTGC
This sequence comes from Aporrectodea caliginosa, assembly GCA_020284085.1. Lineage (NCBI taxonomy): Eukaryota > Metazoa > Annelida > Clitellata > Crassiclitellata > Lumbricidae > Aporrectodea > Aporrectodea caliginosa. Next base: position 1,900,133 of record JACEVL010000143.1, read on the forward strand.
AGCACCACAATGAATCGCGGCTTTGCACAGTCACAAGTCACTCAGATTCAACGGCATATACCATGCTCAGCAGTATTAGCCTTATCAATATTAATAAACCGTGTACAGTCCCTTGTGATAATTATATAGAGATATGTAATTCGATGTTCCGTTGGAGGCAAGCCCAGTGGCAGTTTCCTCCTGATAAGCCTCTCAGAAATATGCCATAAATCAGAAAGCGTCAGATTGATTAGTCATGGACAAGTAGACAAGCGGTAAAGACGGAACACTTCAAGCAGCCTTCATACTCTGCTATGCAATGAGGAGATGGAAAGCTTTACCGAGAACAGCAATTTTATAGGATGCATCAATTCTACCCACATTGATGAAACTTCTATTACTCTTATGATGGTGAAGATGGGAGAAAAAAGGCAATTATAACATGATTTTGATGATGATCATTACAATCTTTACAGAAAATCTTTATAATAACGACAATGTAGATGATATCAATTGTGAAAATGATGAATAAAATGATGATGAAAACGATAATGGCTATGACAAATAACTCCAACATCTGGATAGCCTAAACATTTAATTTCCTTCCTGTAGGAATGGCATTTTTCAATCGTTATGGCCAGCAGGCAGGAAGTGGATTCTCAGCTTTCATGTTCAATTTTTTGCCAACTAGAATCATCAGCATCATCAGTTCCTGAAGCTAGTCATTTGGTGGCGATGGGTACCAATAAATTCGGTCAAATGCATTGAACAACTTTGTCTAGCAGAGTTGTTTCGATCCCTAAATACTAGAATGATATTTTAAAATTCTCATAGATTTCCATTTCTAAAATTATATCAGCTGCATCTAATTATACCAAAATTAATTCGTTTTCTCGTTTATTCAATCATTAATTCATTCGTTCGAGTATTTATATAGCACCTCTTTAAGAGATTTAGATGGGAGGACATCCAGGCTCATTTATTTACTCAATCATTTGTTCATTCATTCATTTCAATCAATCAATCAATCAATCAATCAATCGTTTATTTGTAGCCAAACAACAATAAACAATAACATTACAAATCAGATTTCACTTTTAAGTATGGATTGTTGAGTACCACAAGGGAAGGCCCTGAAGGGATCAAAGATCCTGCTAAGTAGGGACACCTCTATATAATTTCGACAGAATATGTGGAGACCGAAAGATGCTTTACTTAGTACAACAGTTGTTGACTTGATTAACATAAAAAATCTGAACTAACCTTAACTAATTCAAACTAAATATCGAAAGTAAAAGGAATGAGTGGGAAGTACAGTTAAACACATGGAAATAAAAGATAAATACATCAAAGCATTAATAATTACCTTCAACTAAATTGAGTATTTATATAGCACCTCTTTAAGATTCTGGAGGCATCCAGGCTATATCCAGTGAAAGAGGATTGTTTTCAAGTGTTGATAAGAGGTTCTCACAGCAGCAGCAGCAGCAGCAGCCCTGGACAGAAGATGAGGGACAGAAGATGCTATGCTGCTTCTCTAGGCCTTGATCTTTTTTCACTTCTTGCATCTCAGTGCTAAAAGGCATCTGCCGAAACTTATCTCAAGTACTGGAGGACGGAGGTTTTATTTAGACTGCTTTTGTCAAGGCCTCCTCTGATTCTATTTAAAAAGCAAATGGGTTTCTGTTTACAGGTCAAATATGCACCTTTGGTCACAGCTCAACTGAAAGTCTAAACAGAGACTTTCAAGACTATCATCAACATGAATATCATCATCATGATGATCATGATGATCATGACGATGCAGATGACGATCGACCGCTTCTGGTTGATCATCATCATCATCATCATCATCATCATCATCATCATCATCATCATCATCATCATCATCATCATCATCATCATCATCATCAACAACCACAATAACAACAATGTCTTCACCATCATGATGATCATGATCAACAACAACGTCATCATCATCATCATCATCATCATCATCATCATCATCATCAACAACCACAATAACAACAATGTCTTCACCATCACCATCATCATCATCATGAATATCATCATCATCAATCTGGTTTAATACCAAGGGTGGAAAAAATTATAGATGCATTATAGAATCATTGGTCAAATCAAGTACATTCCTGTGTCTTTTAATGTCCTTGTCTGTGTTGTCTATACAGCATTATCTGAAAAGGCAATTCACTTGGAAGGACAACCAACCGTTTGAGAAACACGGGCTTAACGTTCTTCATCTTCCTCATCAGTTACTTTACACTACCTTAAATCGGCCTAAGAGAAACTTCTGTCTGGGACTGCTTCAGTGGGATAATAAAACATCGATTATCTAGGCCATGTCAAGTTCCGGATGTAGGTTGGGTCAGAGGTCAATCAGGTCATCAGCAAACATCCAAAATGACCCACTGACAGCCGGTGCAATTGGAGAAGCTATTGGTTGATTGGAGGTAATGAAGAAAGCCAATAGGGGCTGCTTTGATGTTGAGAAGCGCAGGTGGAGAGAGAGAGAGAGAGAGAGAGAGAGAGAGAGAGAGAGAGAGAGAGAGAGAGAGAGAGAGAGAGAGAGAGAGAGAGAGAGACAGAGAGACAGAGAGACAGAGAGACAGAGAG
>JACEVL010000143.1:1907745-1992745 GCA_020284085.1 Aporrectodea caliginosa
CACTTATAGGCCAGGATTCATTATCATGTACAGCTTAACGTCTGGAGTCCAGAGAGATTAGAGGAGTGGAATGGCTTACATTACTGCGCAACATGATTTATGAGTTTCCTAAAGAGAAAGACAGATGGACGGACTGTTAATACACAGCCGACGTAGACCGGTGGGACTGCCCCGTTCCACCCACGGACGACCCACCCACGGCACATCCACTACATCTTGGTCAAGTCCAACACTTCCACTGACAACCGCACAGTCATCAAATCTGTCTGCAGGCTGTTTTCTTCTTGATTGTTAAGGCCATTCACGACCACTTTCGGGATTATCAGGGCGTCTTGTAAGGATGGGAACGTGTAACTTCATAGCCTAGTAGTTAGCACGGTAGACTGTCAACCGAGAGGTTGGAGGTTCAAATCCCTGCCATGGCAAAAATTTGAGATTTTCTGCTCTACCTGTTCTGCTAACTAACTCCGCTATCATCAGTATACTGACCGTACACACTGTCAGTGGGAAGATGAGACAGTGGGGAAGAGGACTGGCCACCCGCCCTCATACGCCAAGGCTAGAAAAAATGAAGTTGCCAACACTTCATTCCCATGACTACCCCATGGCGGCCCCAGTGACTGCTATATACCTGCTGAAAGGTATATAGAAGTTCTTTGGCTAGCATATTTAAAGGGACTGTTCTTCTTCTCTTGTGATTATAGCCTAGTGGCTAGCATTTCAGACTGTCAACCTAGAGGTCGGAGTTCTAATCTTACCCAAGGCAGAAGGATGCTCTCTTACCCACTGACACTACAGCCAGCTCAGCCATAAAATGAGTAAACTGTCGGTGGGTAGATGCCTCATTTGTTAAGGCTGAGAAAATTAATGGTGTACCATGGCTATACTTCTCTGATTTATCTCCTGGAACTTCCCTTCTCCTTCTTGGGAATAGTGACTCACTTCTCAGTAACAGTTTCAGTTTAACGACACTGTGTGATAACAGAGATCATTAGCATCACCCTCCTCCTTCACCCAGGCTTGGGACTGGCACTGCCAAAGTATGAGCAGTGGCGGAGTTTCTGCAGAGTTTTGCAGCATTTAAAAGGCTGCCATGTTGTTCAATTGCTGCTGCTGCTATATTCCTTCTTCAATCAATAGATCACTCATCCCAATGACAATGACCGGTCTCAGAGGATGCTCCTATAGATCTATGCTCCATAAAATGTTGTCCAATGTACACAGTATCTCAATTTCTCAGTACCACACAAACAATGTGCACAGCATGATAAACAGCTCACCAGAAGGTGGCATATATATAGGTTAACAAGGTAACTGTATTATAACTATCCAACCATACCATACCTGGCATTACCTTCTTTAGTGTCACTCAGGTAAAATTTGAAACTCGTTTGTTTTAACTTGCTTATCCAATGTAGCCTAACTGCTCATTTACCTGACCTGCTGGATTTCAGCCAAGCATCTCAAATGATTACTATAGAGTTTTTGATTAAAGTTTCATTAAAAACGACCATTGATTGAGGTCTGATTGCCTCACAATAGCTATAGAAGTCACTACATTAGATGATTAGATAGATTTGATTGCATTGCCTAAATAGCTAATCAAATCATTGATGCAACCAGAGGTGGGCACGATTAGTTAAATTGCAAATCGATTAGAATTAGAATTAGCTATCTGTCTAAAAATAGCTAATTGATTAGCTAATCAATTAGTTAAATTGCTAATCAATTAGAATTAGAATTAGCTACTGAAATTTGCTAATTGATTAGAATTATAATTAGCAAAATCTTGTAGCTAATCGATTAGAATTAGAATGAGCTGTTTCTCTAATCGATTAGCTAATCGATTAGAATCTAATCGATAAGTTACCCATCTCACACCAGAATGTACATATTAACAGATCTCTTTGATTCATGCCGCTACACTGATGAACAAGAGAAGAGTTTTAAGGCAGGATGATGAACTTGCACAGAATAGTGTTTGCCATAAGCTAACATCCGTACATCTGAGTAAATCAATTCTGTCTTGCAATTTAACATTTTCCCAGCGCAGTCTGAAGCTTTTTCTGCAGTGATTGAAAAACAGAGTGGGTGGCAACTGGCAACCAAGCCTTTCCCTAAACTCCTAACAGCAATTGCTAAATGTTTTTGCACCTGAAGATTGCTCAATATTCATGAACCAGAGATATGTAGATCTATAATTAACACTTCACACAACTGTAGTATACATTACATAAATTTTAAAGCTATAACAATAACAACAATAACAATAAATATTTAACAACTGCACATTACATAAATTTTAAAGCTATAACAACAACAAAAACAACAACAGAAACAATAATAATAAATATTTAATGCAACTCTACATTACATAAGTTAAAAGCTAAATCTAGGTCATCTGCAATGAATAATAATAATAAAATGAACACATTTTCAAGAAGTTAAGGAATTAAGGATGGGAAAAAGCAAATCAGCTGAACTTCATAAGGCACTTGAAGGGTAAACCAGTCACCTTTTACAATAGTAATTACACAGCTCAGTCCAGTAACCCCTTAGGGGAACACCAGGCTCCAATAATAGACTGAACTCTCTAAGCCACGAGCACAGAAGGACAGCAATGTTCCTTCCTGGGTCATCAAGAAAATCCACAACTGCCCGTACTCTGGCAGTGCCAGTCCTAAGCCTGGAGAAAGGAGGAGGGCGACGCCAATCATTTATGTCATGAAACAGTGTCGTCAAACAGCAACTAACCATCAACAAGAGCATAAGGGTTTAATATCACTTTTATGAAGCCCTTCCTATTGTCAGCAGCACACGCACTTGGACTTATTGTAAGCAAGCCTTGCATTCAACATATGCACCCCCATTTAATTCAGAATCGGCACATGTCATAATTTTTATGGTAAATGTATGCCTCATTTACACCAGAACAGACAGCACCTTAAGCCATATAACAACACACTAATAATTGCAGAGAGAGAGAGAGAGAGAGAGAGAGAGAGAGAGAGAGAGAGAGAGAGAGAGAGAGAGAGAGAGAGAGAGAGAGAGAGAGAGAGAGAGAGAGAGACAGACAAGACAGACAGACAGACAGAGAGAGACAGAGAGATAGACAGAGACAGAAAGACAGAGAGACAGAGACAGAGACAGAGCCTATTTGGCAGATACACATCTCCCTGACGTGGTTGCCACTGCTGTGCTGCTACTTCAGAAATCACGTTTACATAAAGCCACAATGAAGCCATCAAACCTAACTGTTTATCTGAGGAGCCATTGCCATTATGAAGGACAGCTGACCAGTCAGTAGGACTATGATCAATCATTCAAATCAATTCTCCTGTCAAGTTAACACAGGATACAGAGACAGGCACCAGGTTTCTAATGCTCCACTTACATCTTTATTGACTAACAGAGCAATCACGTCAACAGCAGCCAATGCCATCAAGTGCATTTTAAACCAGCAGTTAAACAGTCCAGCTGCATGTCTGTCTGTCTGTCAGTCGTGCGCAGGCAGTTTCTAGGAATATATACTCTCTCTCACACACACAGAAGGAGAGAGAGAGACAGAGAGACAGACAGAGAGACAGACAGAGAGAGACAGAGAGAGAGAGAGAGAGAGAGAGAGAGAGAGAGAGGAGAGAGAGAGAGAGAGAGAGAGAGAGAGAGAGAGAGACAGAGACAGAGACAGAGACAGAGACAGAGACAGAGACAGAGACAGAGACAGAGACAGAGACAGAGACAGAGAGACAGACAGACAGATATCTGCATCAAACAGAGTTGCAGGCAGTCAAGCCTAATTAAGCATTAATCAGATATTGGGAACCATTGTAACACAAAGCATAATTAACTCTGTCAGTCTAACATAATCACCCTTAGTCTTAGGCTGAAAAATAGCAATAGGAGAGGTTGCCGACAACTGCAGCATTTAACTATTAACTTAACAAACAGAAAGCAAACCTACTAATCTGTTAGAACATACTACTTTCTTTACATTGTCCTAACATATTACTTCTTCACAACACCACATTATTACAGTACTTTACATTATTACTTTATATCGTCTTACCATATTATTTTCTCCAATACACCACATCACATTATTGTATTGTATCTAAAGATTTATATAGCGCCTCTCTCAGAATAACTATTCAGCAGCGCTAATAACTATTCACTATTATGTCGTCTTATTTATATATTTTGCCTTTCATGCTTTTATTTTTATTTTATTTAGTTTCCCATATCTTCTATCTGAAAAACAACAGACAGTAAGAACTTCCCTACCTTGTCACTTTTGAACTTCTTGATTGGCGTCTGGATCACATCTTCCACTTTAGCAACGAATTCATATGGATCGGGTAAATTCTGTGCAGCCTGGCTGGGAATTTCATGCGGCTGTTGGCTTTTCGATTCTGCCTTGCGCGGTGAGTCCTCTGGATCATTCTTAATCCCAGAATAACCTGGTTTTCTGGACTCAGTGTTTTTCTCTTCGACGGCTGCATCTTTTTCGTAAGCAGTAATCCTTAGACTTTTTGCTTTCGGAGTTTCACAGCTACTAATTACCGGAACAACTGCGCATACAGACGCGGCACGCTTACGGCTGGTTTTTTCCGGCGGGCAGATTTTCCCGTTTTTAGGTTTATCCTTTGGACTGGCGACTTGCGCTTTGTTATGATTATCAGAATCCGGTTTTGATTTGTTGCCCTTGGTGACCTCGTAATCCGCTCCATTTTGAATCTTTGTCTGTCGAATCGCCTTAGCGTTTCGTTTTCTTTTCTGCGGTCTCTCTTCCGGTTCTTTTGGTATCGTCTCTTCCGCTACCGTTTCCTCCGTTTGCGCCGGAGTAAAGTCACTGACCGCCTCACGATTGTCCTGCTTCGCTTTCCGACTCTTTATGTTGCCGTTCTTATCTTCCACGGCAGCCTTACACCTAAGCTCCGAAGACGTCTTTTGAGTCGGGTTTTTACGCTTGATTTTCATCTTTAATCCGGTTTCGACAGTTGCCTGGTGCTCTACCATTTCTGCCATCTTCAGAAAAAGCGGCGACCAAGCAACAAGAGGAAATCACGCGACAGACACCCGCTTCTGCTGCTCCGGTTGTGACCGATCCTCGGATGATGAAGGCACGATTTCACAATATACATAAATGCCTCCGGGGGAAAACGACGACGAAGAAGAAGAAGAAGTGGAATCGATTGAGGAAACTGGAGCCAAGTACTGACGAACGGCGACAGCGACGACGACAGAAGATTCTCGGCAACGACGATCTGTCATCGACAAAAATAAATAACTCGCATATATATTCTTAGCCGTAATGGATATTGATTGGCGAACATTTGACCAGGCAGCATTCAAAGCAAATGGCTCAATACTGAAACATAATATCCACATCCGCTGTTTGCCGGCGCTCTATCAATGGACAGCAGCAGCGCCAACGCCAAACACGCACGCTCGCACTGAGACACACCCACGCGCCGCCGCTTCTCTGCTCGGCGGCACATACATGTATGGACGGCGGCGGAGCATAGGAGTCGTGTAACAGAGTAACCAAAATGCTCTAATGATAATCGCATTCAACAAGAGCGACATTCGATGGCAGTTGCGGTCTCCCATCCGTCCGTTACCCGCTGGTCGGTCGGTCGGTCTGTCAGCGGGGACCGGGGAGGAGCAGGCGGGAGGGGACGGGCTGTAGACGCAGACAGCCGGGCGGGCGGGCGCGCTTTGCTGGGTCGGTCGAAACCTGCTCTCAATTCCCCGGAATAAAGCGGCGAATGCAGCGGCGGCGGTTAGAACGCAGAAACGGCCGACGGAAGAAATAAATTGCGGTGACACGGAGTAATCCGACCGCTCGACCGACCGCCCGAGCGTCCGACCGCTCGGTTCCCTAGGCGATAACTTATACAGGTAAAAGACGCATCGGTCGACCGTCTTCTGTGTATTTAGGTGTCTGCGTTTTCAAGAGACCAGAAGCAATTTCCGAAGTGAATTCGCGCCGAGCTTTCATCACTTTGATTTCATGTCGACCATTTACTACTGCCACTGACAACTACTCTTAACTCCTCCACTGAGCAATAAAGAATCTCGACCTCAAACAAAGAAGCATTTCTTTGATGAGAGCACTTGAACAACAGAAAATCCCTTGGAAATTCAGTTGACTTTAATACTAATGTAGTCAGCATTTCACACAGAACTTCATGAATCATGAAAATTTATCAAAACTCTAAAATGTGAATCACACTCAAGTTAACTTAAAGCTAATGCTGCCTATGCCAGTTGTTCTCATAAGTTACCCACAAGTAACCCAACATTTTCACCGTATCCTTCCATATTAATGGGCATTCAGGATCATACAATGTCGTAGTTAAAAACACAGGTGAAAAGGCTGCTGTACTACATTAAACTGGCATTTGTAAATGTTGTTTTGATATGTTGCTCAAAATACACTACAGCTGCAAAGACCATGGACAAATATCAATAAAACAACAAACATGTCATTAACCACAAAGAATACAAAGTACAGTTACAATTTTCTGGTAGTTTGAGCTACCCAATCTCCAGATGCAAAACCTCCCTTAACGCCCCCTCTCGAAATAAATTCCTATAGAAAACTGTCTGCACCCAAGTTAACTGTCAACTCACGTAAACCTTACCCCCAACATCTGCAACCTTAAAACTAACAGGAGAATAAAACTGTTCCACCACATTTCATTGTCTAAGATTCCAGATCATCCCCTAAAGAAAAGAAATGTCCGTCTTCCTAACACAGCCAGCACAAACCTCTGGTACAAACAACACAACAGACTTTGTGCTGGTCCTGTATGCATATATTTATCCGCAAAACCTTCCAGGTCAAAACAAACCAACACAACTGTGAAAGAACACATCAGTTGAAGGCAGTTGCTAGCACAGCGGCCAATAGGAAAAGACGAATGAAAATAAGCAGAGAGTGACTGCCAGAAAAATCACCAGCAACCCAACAGAAAATTTATCAGCAACTGCTACAGGCTGTTTCTCATTTTTTACGGAGGTATGCCAACACTTGATGTTTAGAATTCCGGACGTATCGCCAATAACAGAACCTGTGAGTTTAACAATCCACGCGTGTTTGTTACACACAACGTATATATATATATAATTTATATATATATATATATATATATAAAATTATATATATATATATATATTCTATACATTCCTAAGGTATACGTTTCTACATATTAGACCCACTTCTAATCTCCTGAATCCAAAGTGCCACCATAAAAATAGACATCAGTCAAAAGCATTTGAAAACCTACAGCTAACAATTCAGGTCAACTTCTACTTCCCAGTCTGATTAATACTACTATTATAATACAATCACCACTTATTACTATTGTTACTGCTACTGCTACCACGAGGCTACATGTACTACAACAACAACAACATTTGTTTGTTCATTGAAACTGACAAGTATGCAGTAAGATTACATGATACAGTAGTAACAGATGATGACAAGTTTAACAGGTGACATCTGTTCTGCTGCTCATTGAACAGTCACCCCTACGGAGTTGAAGGCTGAGTCAACCTTATTAAGTACTATTATTGTATGAATTTATAAAGCCCTAGGCATGAGTTGTTGCTATAAGCAATTGTGTATGAAGGACTCACTTAAGGCCAATAAACAGTGACCGAGGATATCCCACTGCTAGGATAAAACATGTACTCTGTGCACTTAAAGGGCAGGTACTCAATGAATTGGCAACCATGGATGTCACATGGATGTTAAGTATCTAACTGGTTGCTCAGAGAGCACCTCTTGGAAGAAAAAGAAGAGCAGTCCCTTAAGCTAGTCTGACATGCAGCCATGGGTATGAAGCGTTAGTGACTTCATTTTCTTAACCTCCACATATGAGGGGAATTGAGCACAATTAGTCATGGAGTTGAGCAGAATTAGCCATGGAGTTGAGCAGAATTAGCCATGAGTTGAGCAGAATTAGCCATGGAGTTGAGCAGAATTAGCTATGGAGTTGAGCAGAATTAGCCATAGAGTTGAGCAGAATTAGCCATGAGTTGAGCAGAATTAGCCATGCATGGAGTTGAGCAGAATTAGCTATGGAGTTGAGCAGAATTAGCCACAGAGTTGAGCAGAATTAGCCATGGAGTAGAGCAGAATTAGCCATCTTCTTTTGTCATTCAATCCAGAACCTATCCTGGTTCCTAGTCCTACACCAGAGGGCTACGGCCTGACTGGGGTTTGAGGCTGACCATCTGGAAGGACCAGGGTCTACTATCCCCCCCTGTAAGCTGGAAGCAACCCCCCCATACTGAGTATGCGTCGCCACTATTTTAAAAGTAATATGGAAAATTGGAATTTAGGGGGTCTGGGGGACTCCGTCCCCCAGAAGCTGACACTTTTTTGCATATATTGACAGTGTTTTGTGCCTTATTTCGTAATCTAAAATACACATTTAAATTGATTAAAAGTATTTTCTAGCTTTTAGGCCTAGTAGATAAAAAGTGATACGACAAAAATATGTTGTCGCCGTACCATCTTTAGAGTATGCAAAGATTACAAACAGAATGAAATAATATCATTAATACCATAATGTATTAACTTTACAGTCCAGAGACTCGATTACAGTCGACAGCCGACAGTGATGGGCAAAGGTTTATTGAAAAGTTGCACACACTTTTAGTAAAACTAATTTTTTAGTTAAGTTGGAAGTTTAACTAAAAAAATTAGTTTAGCTAAAACAAAAGTTTAACTAGCCTAAGGCCTATTTTTAGTTATTAACTAAAAAGTGTAACTAATATTTTTAGTTTTCAGCTAGAAAGTTTACCGTAAGTAACAAAATCAGCAACTAGGCAACCATCTTCTGCAATGAACAGTGAACACTGTCACCACCTCAACGCGACCTTTAATTACTTATTAACACTCGTGTTGCCTCTGCATAGAATATGTTTAATGTACATGTATTACGGTGCGGTCTGTCATGCAATGCAAGGACTAAAATTAATATAGATCCTTGGGTGCAGTGTAAATAAGAACATTGGTGTGTATTATTCTTTATGGGTTGACTGTTGTCGACTTTAATGAATTAAAGGCTACTTCAGTAAAAATTAATAGTTTATTAGTCACTATTTCCTTCACTGAGGTTAAACTGATGCCGAATGTCTGACGAAACCCTTGATCACCTTCTTTTCTTACGGTCCAGATACAAATTTGACAGTGGTCTTGCTGGTCATTATTGTCATGAGTAATCAGAGTAACTGGTTTTATTAGGCCTACTAAGTCAGTTGAACTGCATTGCATTGCATGATGCATCATTGTTTACATTAGTAACTGTCTTCATCATTTTCTGGTAGAACTGTAGTAGGATTATTATTATTAGTCTAGTACACATTACATAGCTTGAAAGTGAAACTGTCATTGAACCTCTCTGCATTATTACAGGACACCTAACCTCTGTTATTGTGAATAGCCTATGTTTCACATTTGTCAAGAAGTTTCTTAAAACGTTGGAAACAGTTAAACTGAATTTTTTTAGTTTAGTTAACTTATTTACAAAATCAGTTCCCAACTTTTAGTTAAACTTTTTTATTTTAGTTAAAAAATAGTTATAGTTTAACTAAAAAATTAGTTTGTGCCGATACATTGCAACATTTGTACAGCAACATCCATTTCACCAGGGGAAAACTTTTCCCCTGGCACAAATTGGAAGCAGTCTGATTCCATCCCCCCCCTACGTAGTAGGCCCTGGGAAGGACAATACTTGGACATGACAGCTGCCAACGGATGGACGACCAATCTTCTGGGGCTGGCGACGGGCCAGGGCATTCTCACAGCAGCAGGTCTCCAGCCACTCGGACGGCGACATGAAAGCCTTGGGAATGCACACAGCCCCCGCAGTCTCAAAGAAAGATCTCGGAGACAGGTCAAACAGCCGGCCTTATTTAAGAATGCCAATCACATATCCGCGGCTAATGAAGAAGATAGGCGAAGGACCAGCCATGCATAGAGCACGCAGGAACGAGATTCTTACAACGTAACTGCTACCGTAATAACGGTAATTGATTTATGCAGTAATGAGCTACTGCTAGGACGTTTTATAACGTCATTTGGCAATTCATGGGCTAAGAGATACATAACAGATGCTATAAAAATACAGTATGTTCTGTTAAAAAAAATTTCTTACTGTTAACACTTTAATGACAAGCGGTTTACTAAAAGTGACAGGGAAATCAGCTAGTCGTAAAAGGGTTTAAAAAATCCTGACAAACTGAACCAGAGCAAGTGATAAAACACCAGTGTATGCGCATAGGCGTAGCTACATGATAGCAGGAGGAGGCAGTTGCCTCCTCTTGGTTTTCCTATATAGTGGAGTTTCAATTGAAATGACCAGGAATTTGTTAATGATCTGTGAATTTGCCTCCTCTTGAATTTGAGTTTAAAAAGACAAAGCTACCCCCTCAAAAAGTCTTGGAAAAGTCTTGTTTCTACCCCCTCGAAAAGTCTTGGAAAAGTCTTGTTACTACCCCCCTCGAAAAGTCTTGGAAAAGTCTTGTTGTTACTACCCCCCCTCGAAAAGTCTTGTTACTACCCCCTCGAAAAGTTTTTCGGAAAACTGTCGTTACTACCCCGCCCTAAAATTTTTTGAAAATTCTTGTTGTCACCCCCCGGTCGTCAACTTTTCCCCTCCCACAGCAAGGGGAGTAGATTAATTAAACACTGATTATCGGAATTTAAAAATGGCTAAGAAAAGGTCATTGAGAAAAATATGCACTGGTGTCTGAAGTTTGTGAAGTTTGCCTCCTCTTAAATTTAGGTCTGGCTACGCCACTGTGTATGCGTATAGCTGAAAGTAGATACTGAGATAAACGATACACAAATGTCTAATTCTTTCACATTCTCATCAATGAAAGCTATCCTGTACGCATTGTCTATATACACGTGGCCTAACTAAAATATTTTATAGGTGGAAACTGCACAGGAACACAGACGTGACTTTTCAAATATTCACTTAATTCGTTCTTCATTAGCTGGTGTATGTCTTGTATAATCTGAGAAATCCTAAACCAGACATTGGACATGCAATGACCGGTGTCTATTTTTATACTGGTACTTTGGATTTTATGAGGTTAAACTTAGGTTCAGGTATGTTTAAATGCATATCTTAGAAGTATATAGATTATATTTACATAAACATGCATGGATTGTGAAAACTCCAGGTTTTTTATTGGCTACAGGCATACCTATGTCCGGAATTCTAAATATGCAGTGGTGGTATACCATGGTAAGTTCTCAATGGAAATTCTGCGGAAAACAAGTCTATAGCCAAGATTTCCATGCTACACGTCAAACGTTTTATCTTAAACATTTGCATCACAAACACACCAGCAAGTTGACTATGAAAACAATGCAACAGGATAAGTTTCTGAGTCAAGTCTGAGCTCATGCAATTCACGCTAGCTGGACAATCCAATTTACTTCTCGTGTAATGGTGTTCCTTCAAACGTCATGCCTTCAACATGCAAACTGATTTACCCTTTTTTATCTTTAAAACGGTATGGTTGGCCTTCACAAGTAAACTGCTTTGAAATTATTCTTCATGTTTCACGTGTCTGTGAATGCCACCCAACTTAACGCTTGAGATTTATGCTGCTAAGGAACTGCAAACACCAGATCTTACCCGGTACAAGAACAAGCACTTAACAGAGTGCAAATACGGATCAATGCCATTCACAAATGGTCTGCATTCGGTGAAGCCATTTGTGGTCTTTATGGCAACGTTCATGCCACTGCTCACGAAAAAAAACCGAATAATTTCGCACAAAGGCAAAGTAAAAAGTATGGAAAATGTAAAGTAATGACTAATATTATTTTAAACTTGTTTTCCATAAATATTACATTTGACTACTGCTATGTATGTGTGTACCACATGTGTTGTGCCACATGCATGCAGGAACATATGTATGCATATATATGTATGTATGTATCGATGTACAGGTATGTATGTATGTATGCATGTAAATATGTATGTATGCATGTGGTGGCCTGCAAGTACCTATGCACATGGAATCCTGGATATGTCATATATGTACTTCAACTCCAGCCCATCTTGTGTGTTGGACCATCCTCCTGGAACAGTTTGCCACTGCATTTAGGTAAAGTTGCCTTTGAGTCTGAGCAGCATACAGTTGCTAACTGTCTTAAAATGCTTGTTTCTCTCTGATAGATAGCACCTTTGTAAGTATATTTATAGAATGCCTTTTTCAGAACCTCTCCACAGGCACTGGAAAAGGGCTTCGTAACAGATTCAAGTGAAAATGTGTATCGCAATCTATGCTATCGCATTGTTTTGATTTCTAACCAGTTCTTTTTTTCAGTCGGAGCGGTCCGGAATGGCGTTCCGGGACCTTTTTTTAGCCACTATAAAATAAGAGAGAGATTTAGTAAATTAAAATTTTTAATAAAAAATTATATAAAATTATTTAAATACTATAATTTAAAGTAAGTGCTTTCAGTGTTTATTGATACTAATATATATATATGAAACAGAAATATTAGCATCAAATATGCCCTATAATTGTTCTGAATTTGTTGAGTTCCGGAACCTTTTCTCTAGAAAAAGAGCACTGTTTATAACAATTCTTTTTCAAACCATTTAACTGTACAGAAATACTATGCACCTCTTGAACGGCTGATGCAGTGAATCTCCTAGAAATCCTTTAACCCTCCCAGCTTTAAGGGGATTTTAGAGCCAGGCATATAGCAGATGAGCCTTGACAGACCTTGCACGCTATGCACCCATCAATTGTAGAACGAGTAGTCCCAAGGTGCATGTAACAATGGCAGTTCAGAGCAATGCCAAAACTGGACATTTTGGGAAGAAATACCATTATGCTCAGAGATGACAAACTCTCTGAAATTCAGTCCACAGAGGTGCTATATAAATCCCTGATAGAATTAGACACACCAGAAGATGACGAGTAGCTGCAGGCGCCTAATATCTCATTCCCAATATTCATAGGCAATAACAGCAAAGTAATAACTAGACAGCCACTCCTCAGGAGTTGCATGCTGACACTTGCCTAATTCTTCTTTAAACTAACTGTTAGAGCACAGATAATATTTGCTATCTCAACCCATTTAATAACTAACTGTCAGAGCTGAGACAATTTTTCCTAGCTGTTACCTGTTTCAAGTTGCGACCGGTCAGCTTGATGTTGAGAATAAACGAAATTGATTGATTGAGTTAATTAATAACTGCCAGCTGATGATCCATCACTTGGATCAAATAGGATACTCTAGAATAATATTATTGACCTCTGACTGAAATGAATGGAGGTCATTAAGTAAATTAAGAATTAGCTCACAAACATGCTGGTGTCCCGAGATATTCTATCCCCCTAAAGCATACCCCCCACCCCCGAATGGACCGGTTTAGAGTATCCGGGGGGGGGGGGGAAACCATTCTATCCGTCCTCGTCATACGCATCACGATAGCCAAGACGAAAAATCCAGTCAAAATAACCAAAAAACGAAGTAAAAATGCAAACTAAACCGAATACTCCATTTTGCTATTAAAGGGGGATACTCATGTATGGGGATACTTTATTTTGTGACACCGGCACAGAACTGGAGCCAGCAAATGATGTTGATGATGAGTCTTTCTTACTAACTGCTAGACTATCTTACATCTTACAAGTCATGGATTATGTCATGTATGGTCATTGTATTGTATTGTATTGTACTTCATAATTTATAAAGCGCTTCTCACAGCATAAGCCTTTCAGAAGCACTCCCAGTGCGAGGTACCCTGAGAGAAAAGGAAGGTTTTAAGATGAGAGAAAGAGCTAGAGTTGACACCAGAGCGTAGAGAAGGGGGAAGTCTGGTAGTTATAAATTAAAACTTCAAGTGCCATCATGCAACTCCTAGAGGAATCGTTGCCTAGTTGTTACTTTGCTGTTATTGCCTATGAATATTGGGCACGAGATGTTAAGAACCTGCAGCTACTCTTCTTTATCTCCTGATGTCTCTAATTCTTATATTCTCAGACAATGAGATCCTTAGGTAAAGGTCATGCTGTTTTCTAAGAGAAGGCAATTCCCTCTCATTTAATATGCAATGCATAGAATCTTCAGAGAGCCAACAGAGACCCGATGGTTTCTCCCATCGAGAGAGCAACAGCTATCTTTAAATGCGCGATCCTAAATTTTCACTGCTTCTATAATTACTCCAACTACACTGGTCATTTTCTTTCCAATAGCAACCCAGAACATTGCCATTGACCTTGGAAACCGTGCATCCACTTCTAATTCACCCTAACATACCACACACTATATTTAGTCCAATTGCAAATACGGTACTCATATGAAGAAAGAACCAGAAGAAGTTTGCCCTAAGGTAACCATGGGTATGAAGTGTTAGCGACTTCATTTTCTTAGCCTTGGCATATGAGGTCAGGTGGCCAGTCCTCTCCTTCACCGTCTCATCTTCCCACCGACAGTGTTCGGTCAGTGTACGCATTATGGCTGAGATGGCTAGGGGTGCTGGTGGAACAGAAATCTCGAACCAAGTTTTCTGTCCTGGCGGGGATTTGAACCCCCAACCTCTCGACTGACAGTCCAGCGCACTAACCACTACACTATTGAGCACCAACATACTCCTATATATGAAGAAATCTGCAATTATTTAGACAAAATGCATTCCGTCTGCACAATTCCTGTTCTGCTTCGCACCCAGCATTTAGAAAGTCCTGTCACTTACTGACGCTCCTTCAGTTATTGTCGGCCATGTGATCCATTAAATAACATATCACAAAGCCGTGTAAGTTTATGCCGTCCGTGGTTGATGCTCCCGCCAACGCCAGAGCTCAGTCATAAATATTCCAAGGGGTCAGTTATCTAGCTATTCTGCTCGGAATTTCCCCATAGTAATTGACGTCTACCAAATTGGACGTTCATGTGATTAAAATGCTCAGAAACTGTGTCCTAAATAGAAACTCATTTCTGCTATGTTTTGCACTTCGATTGTTCATTGTGAAGAACTACACACTAAATGCCTGTCTAATAATAACTATGATATATAATGCAAGGCGTCATATCCACTAAAATCAGCTCTATCTTTGGAAGTCATATCAAACAACAAGCTATAGATAGCAGGCTTTATACCCTTAACAATGTCATGTTCTCTAACTTAATTAAATTTGGAATATCTATGCAGCTGACTGTGTTATAAATATTAGAATGGGCTGTATAATGTAGGAGGTTCAGTAATAGAGAGTTTCTGGTTTCACTTTAGATTAGGAAAGAGAATAACCAGAATTAAATCCGAGATAAAACACCAGATCTACTGTTTGCATCAGCTCTAAAATGCTCTGTTTCCAAGAACTGGTCAGACGCTTTTACTGAATGTATAAATATATAATTTGCTTTGGGATTAGTTCCACCGTATTTCCGATGAAGGACAAATTTTACAACAGAAACCGGAGAACTGGGCAATATCTTCCTCCTCTCGTGGGAACATGACATCATAACAAGTTGTCAATTTCAGAAGGCAAAATGGGATTTCGACCCACGTTACATTGATGAAAGACAAATTATGCCCTTGCAATCTGCTACACATAACAAATAACAGTTTAATGTTTGCTGTGGTAATAGCTATAGCTGTTTGAAGTTAATACAAATGGTCACAACAACCCGATTATCAGCAGCCAATCTGCGATGGTCTGGCTTTCCTCAAAACATTCGCTGTATTCATTTCAGCGACATTTCCATCCTGCCGATCAGTTGTATAATTTCCATATATCACTTATCACTGGTTTCTTTTCTTTCTTTGGTACCTTTATATGCCTTCTTTCTTCCATATTCACCAAAACCAATTTCTCAATTCAATCCTTACACTCCTTAGTATCACATCATTTTGTAAATTGGGCAAATCCCAGCAGGCCTCAAAACAAATAAGACCAATGCAACATACTGAATGAAGACTACAAGATCCAAGTAGATTCAACTTGTCATCCTTTATGATTTGTAAAGCTCAATGATCGAACGGCAGATAAAATAACAGACGTTGCTGGTCTCAACATGTCGAATGCTGCATCCATTTTGCAAATGGCACATACTCTAAAAGCTCCTTTTACAAAGACACATCTTGCAAAAGTGCACTTTCAAAAGGATGCACATATCCCAATGAACATTTTTCCAAAGGCAAATTTTTCCAATGACGCACTTACAAAAGGCAGTGCAGAAAATTTATAGAACTGAAAACCTTTCTAATTGCACATTTTCCAAGATCACATTTTCCAAAAGATGCATTTCACAGAGATACATTTTCCAGAGGCAGTGCAGAACCGAAAATCTTTGGAAGGAAAATCAAGATGCCAAGCAGAGATAAACTAACTCGAATGCACTCCTTGACTTTGGACGGACTAACTGAAAGGCTGGCACAGACGATCTCTCATTCGTTATTCAACTCTATCAGCAATTGTTCTCTAAGGCACACTGTTCTGGGGTTGAAAGATCTCACAGTTAAAGTGCAAATGCATAAACATTGATCCAACAATTGAACACAGCCTTGCTTACACGTCTTAACAGCGAATTTTCAATATAACATGATACATCAGAATTCAAGTCGTGGACCAAATGTGAACGGTGGCCAGTGCAGCTGCAGATATATAGGAGCCACAGGCTGATTAACTGTGAGCAAATACTGACTCATGCACACACTCAGTGCTATTGAGCACAATGCCATTCATAAACAGAGCCAACTGTTTGTAAGGTTCTTAAAAGCTGCAATATAAATGTCCACACACACATATACACACACAAACACACAAACACACACACACACACATATGCACACACACACAAACACAAACACACATACACACATATGCACACATACACCTGCACACATATACACACAAACACACACACACACACACACATACACACACATGCACACATACACCTGCACACATACACACACATATGCACACAAACACACACATATACACGCACACAAACACACACACACAGGCACACACAGTCAAGTGTAGACGACTGACTCTTTTAAACCATTATTACAAATTAATAAGATTCAAACCTGACAGGAAAGACAACAATAAACAAAGAGCCAGTGCTGCCAGAAAACAAGAAGCCTTCAGCAGCTAATGACTGAAGTGCTAGCAGCAGCTGCCACTAATGATCATCTCTCCTTCAGGTCCACCATGACCAATTTGCCAAAGTCAGTTACCAAAGATCATCACAATAAAGATCGGTCTTGTTGCACTGTCTCCACTTGAAGAACGCAAAGGAATCGAAGACAGGGAGCATTTATGACAGAGACAAACAAAGGAAGACCATAACCACATTGGATACACAAATACAAATTCTACCAACTTCTAAAGACCTTTCTGTTTGGCCGTGGCTGGGCTGGGAGCGCCTCTGAGTAGGTTTCTTGAAGAGGCGCTATATAAATATCCGGAATGAATGAATGAATGAATGAATGAAAAAGAAGACCTAATACAAATACATGTGACAAAAGACTGAGAAGAATGGAGATAATTGATTTGCACCTATGTCGCTACTTAACAAAACAACGGACGTCAGGAACCGAGGCCGATGATTAGAGAAATGGTTTTTATGTAGACATCACTGAAGGCAGACATACAAAGGCTCCATGAAAAAAATGCGACCAACACCAGGTACTGGTAGTGGCTTCAAAATAGAACCAAAAACCCCACATCAAATGCAGTTGACCATAACATAAATGAACTAACCCTGAACCTTGTTTCATTGGTGTCAAGCTATGCAGGGGTCGCACATTTATTAATTTGTCATTGTAAATTTTTAATATAGAAGATGGCTCTGCCGAGATTGACTCCTGACAATTTATGTGGACAAATTATTTGGATAGACAACATAAATGAGGACATAACATTACTTGGTCTAACAGTAAGGGGAGAAATAGACTTGACAAATGACCAAGGACAATGGAGATCATTTATTAGTACCCATAGTCGCCAAATGGCTGGAGTCAGGAACTGATGATGATGATGATGAACAAGCCTTCAATTCAAAGACATGGAACAAATGTTGATAAAGACAAGTGAGTAATTACGTCTGTCTGTCTGTGTCTGTCTGTGTCTGTCTGTCCGTCTGTGTCTGCGTCTGTCTGCGTCTGTCTACGTCTGTCTGCGTCTGTCTTTCTGTCTGTGTCTGTCTGTGTCTGTCTGTCTGTGTCTGTCTGTGTTGGTCTGTCTGTGTCTGTCGTCTGTATGTGTCTGTCTGTCTGTGTCTGTCTGTGTCTGTCTGTGTCTGTCTGTCCGTCTGTGTCTGTCTGTGTCTGTCTGTCTGTGTCTGTCTGTGTCCGTCTGTCTGTCCGTCTGTGTCTGTCTGTCTGTCTGTCCATACATTCATGTACATGAGTATTTATATATAAAAACCATTCAAGTACCTCTCAGATTCGCTTCAAATTACCAATGTCCATACTATAATATTACTGGCATTTACATTTGTTTTACAGACACACAGATTACACTGCACTTAATTACAGCAGCATTACCACATAATATGACTCAGCATTTATACTAGATAGGCAGCATCAACATTTCCCTATAAAGCCTTATTAAATTACCTCATTACTCCTGCATTTGCATGAAGCTGCTGCGCTGTCTCCACAGCATCTATATATACGTATGCATAGCATTCACCTGGCAAACTCAATTTCTTGCTAACGAATTAGGATTCGGTAATAACACAGGATCATCTAATCAAGCATCCGGAAGTCAAGGGAAGGCGCAGACGGACACTGACAGACACGGACAAGACGGATGGCTCCAGGAAGTATTACTCCATGAACGGCAACCTAATTCCGCAACGGCACATGCTATGCAACGGCACATGCTATGCAACGGCACTTGTTATGCAACGGCACATGCTATGCAACAGCACATGCTATGAAACGGCACATGCTATGCAGCAGCACATGCTATGCAACGGCACATGCTATGCAATGGCACATGCTATGCAATGGCACTTGTTATGCAACAGCACATGCTATACCACGGCACATGCTCTGCAACGGCACATGCTATGCAACGGCACATGCATGAACACTCAAATGTGCAACAGCACACCAGCAACAACATTCAGCACCATAGAAAATCACACAAAAATATTAAGGCTGTAAATTATTAAATATTTTTAATAGTTTACTAGGGCTGTCAACTATTAAATGTTTTTAATAGTTAACTATTCAAGAATTAATTATTAATTGTTAACTATGATTAAATGTATTCCCCAATAAGTAATGACAAATACAAAATTAACCTTAGGCCAAAACAAAATAATGGTGTGTTTCCGGTAACCCGACCGACTCTCTTTTTTGCCGCGACTCGGAAAATTTTTTTAAAAAAATTTGTTTTTCCGAAAAAATTTTTTAGAAAAAATTTTTTTTACGGAAAATTTAAAAAAATTTTTTTTTTACTTCACATACATTAAGCCTTTGCATGCCGGAGATGCAGAATCGCGACATTATAGGTGCATTCACTAAAGCAGAGACGTTCGGAAACTAGCGGTCTTTCAATGGAAATAATGGTGCCGTAAATTACAGCAATAAAAGGGCTAAAGTGTGGAGTTTGGGAGAGGAAGGTAATAGACCCGGAAGTGGTGGATTTTCTCACGGTAATTTGACAGGGTTATTTCACAAATCTGACCGCCATATTCATTGCATCAGAAATACCTTTTATCGTACGTGCCATTATAAAAGTAAAGCCTCCTTAGCAATCAGCCTACTTAACAACCTCCGTAGCATTCTACTTTCATCACAACCAGCCTGCTTAACAACCAAGCTTTGAAGCAAGCAGCCTCTGTGTCAGCCTCAATTAGCAACCAGTTTCAAAGTCAGATTTGGCCCCTTTAGCAACCGCCTTCCTTAGCAACAGTTAGCAACACCTGCCCCTTCCATTTCACCTTGCAAGAAAAACGATGTCAACAAAAATGAAATAAATAAGATTGTTTTCTACAGCAGTTTGTAGGTACATTCTGCAAATAGGCATTTTTAATACTCGCATAGAAAATACATACTTTGGTACAGCATGTACCGCTGTGCATAAATGGGCAGTGGCTTAATTTTCGGAAATCACTGCATAAAATTATTTTAACAAAATAAAATTATTTTCCTACCTACCTACCCAGTTTTTTTTAACTCTGTTACCGGAAACACACCATTATTTTATTTTGGCCTTATTCATTGTTTATCTTTTAATAATATTATTAATATTTATTCCGCGTTAGTAGTTACTTAGCAGTCATTTGTTCCTATTAGTATCTTGTTTACGTTTTTCAGTTCAAATGTCTTCCTTCATCCAATTAGATAAACAAACCAGCATGTTAACACTGCAAGGTTCTAGTGAGCAATGTGTTTTGTTGACAATATAACCAACTGAGCTAAAAAGCCTCTCACACAGAACTGAAGTTGCATGTAAACACAGAACAGCTTTAGCCAGAGATGCTACTTTCGGAAAACGTCTTCGATGTCTTCGATTAATCGTTAAAAATAAATTTAGTCGTTAAAATTAATTAACAATTAATCGACTAATTAATTGTTAATTTCCACAGCCCTATAAAATATCCAAGAATATCAAGAACTTGCAACTGCACAAAACACTCAAGAATTCCTACTAAATTGAAGAGTAGCAATAGGTAACAACTGCTATAGAATATTTAACAATAAAAGTAAACAACTTCAATAGCATAGTAAAAAATAAAACTTACAACTACACTATATTAAGAATAAAATTCAACCACTGCAAATGAATATTAACCCTTACCACTCACATTAATAATTAATCGGCCCAAATTTGTCCGGTGAGAGCGGACTCAGGAGTGGTAAAGGTTAAGAATAAAAGAGAACAACTGCAACAGAATAATTACTAAGAATAAAGGCTTCATTTCTGCACCAGAATATTAAGAATAAAGATTAACAACTGCAATAGAATATTTAATTGCAGTGATAATACTAATCCCAAGGTTTCTCGAGACCCAGAACACGTAATTGGTGAACCAGGTTATTCACAAGGACTCCGCCAAAACAAAATCAATAGTCAGGTAATTATAAGGTCAGAATCCTTTCCAGGTCAATATCCGAGTGTCAGGCAAGCAGACAGTTTGACGACTGCCGTGGATTGTGTCTAGAATTTGAGCAGCAAGAGAGAGATAAGAGACAGAGATGAAATCACACTAGGATTTGTGTAAAAGGAGTTTTTCAGTTCACAATGAAAGACCACCATAAAAGCCTGCAGCCACACAATTATATTGACGCAGTATGCATACTAAATTGCACAGCATCCAGTAGTAGAAAAATAATAACAACTGCACTAGGACATTGAAGTACAAGAAGTGACATCATGTAGAGAAACATAATAACAACTGCTGATGAATGGCCACTTGGGAGTATAAGGACAAAACACTGCAGGAATGGTTTCAGTAACACAAAAATGCAGAGACTTACTCCCGCTGACAGATTCGTTGGCATAAACAACAAGCTTTGCTGACAACCAAGCTGATGTTAGTAAGAGATCATAAATAAATCTTCTGTAAGCTGTACAAATCTAATGATGCTCTAAAAGATTTACAACATATTTAGACCAAATTAATCTCCAAGAGAAGCGTAGGCTGCCTCTCTGTACCTTTTAGAATTCTAGAATTTATAAGTAGGCATTGACGCACTATGGAATCATGCTTGGTGTCTCCATGTAATAATGTACTACAAAATTTATGATTTGATTAGCTTATTAGGATTACGATTGAGTAGGGATTGATGTGGTACAGAAAAAAATCCTTGTGGCTGAATCTTGTAATGGTGCTTGTCATATTCACAAAGATATGTACTTACTGATTTATGTTTTTATAGGAGTGGTGCTTTGGTTTTAGACTATGTATTTAAATTATATTAGAATGTTACAAGAACAGACTCTATGATGATTGGACTTTATATTTAGAAGTGTACATTACAACCAATCAGAATGTATAGGACGAGTTCATTTTATGTACATGTATCTTCTTGGTAAGTGTCAAGAATAAAGTCATTAGCTCCCAAGCTGTGGTTGAGTAATGACTCGTGAAATAAGCTTTCACACGTGGTTAAGTTTACAGTGCTATACAGAAAGTCATTAAATTAAATACTTATGTTACACTGTTAAATTAATGCTTTACCATTGATGATACTTGTAACTCAGTCACAATACAATACAATACAATTAGACATTTATAACGCGCTTTAACAAGACAAGTCTTGCACGAGAGCGCGTAGTGTAGTCTCAAGATGTTAAATGTCGTTTTGTACAGAGTCAATTATTTTTGTTTTGTTTTTGCCTCTCTGTGCTGTGACAAACGGACCAATAAAAAAAAAATAGATTCCATGTATCATGCACAAGAACGAATCTTAGACTGAAATCACTGACCACTTGTCGCTGTGCAGTCCACCATGTGAGACTCATGAAGAGATCAAATCACTGGATCATCACCGACACCAAATCTCTGTTTTAATCGGAACTAGGTCATGAACGAACGGCAGAAGCATGAACTTTCTTTAGTGGTGATTACTCAACAAGGTCGCAGCGAAGAAGAAGAAGAAGAGTCAGTATTCATTACTGCAGAATTCCTTCATTCGACTACTGTGAGCAGCAGCCGACTACTTGCCATAAATCGCCGCGAAGACAGCGGCTGCAACGGAGGCGCCGCGTGAACGGCCCCTTGCCAAACATCGTCCTGGCAATTGCAGCGTTGAGCAACGGACAGCTTGGGGCTGCAGCAGGAGCGACCGCACGCCTCCTCCTCTCCTAACGCCGACCAGATTTGTAATTCGTGTGTGTCACTTGCAGGAGAATTAGCTGCCGGTACTTGCTTAATGGGCGCGGCGGTATCACCTGATGTTCTAAGCACCACCGTCAGCAGCTGCCGGGGCTGGCTGACCCTGGTGGCTGCGAATGCGGTTGGAACACGGAACCACTCTCCCACCCAACCACCCACCCTTCCTACCCACCCCAGGCACAGCACAGGCAGGCTTCATTGGCTAACCGACTTCCTCTAATCCTGCGGAGCCCTTAATGCATACAAAAGCCGTCGACCAATAACAGAATGCCCTCAAGCAATGACAGGCCGCCGACTCTATCTCTATCTGTTTGAGATCAAACAAGCAGACATATTGGCAAGCCAGCCAGAAACCATAACAACCACCGAGTGAAAAGAATATCACATATAATATATATGTATATATATGCATATATATATTATATATCCATATATTATATCTATATATATATACAATGGGAACGTATTACCGTATATAAATATAAAAAATGTGTACATAATACATTGTATATATATATATATATATATATATATATATATATATATAACATCAGATGTTTACTGACAGATTCCACCAATATAGATTTTTTATTGAAACCATGTCTCTTGTCTCTGTGTCTGCCTCCGTACCTCCCTTACAATCTCACAGACGCACCGGAATACGGCTCTCCCTCCTCCAGCAGGTCTAAGAGATGAGCTGATCATGTCTCATTAGCTGCTGCATATGGTGGTTGAAGAGTTGGAATTTTGCCATGCACAGGATGGCTACCTGCTATGACCGTGGTAGTATTGCACATTACGAGTTCTCATTTCTCGTTGTATCGACTAGATCTCAATGCGAGCAGTCCCTGAAAGGACCACTCACCGTATACTGATGCCGGTGTCCCGTGATATTCTATCCCCCCCAAAGCATATCCCTCCCGGATGAAATAAACCGGTGTAGAGTGTCCGGGGGGGGGGGATAAACCATTCTATCCCCCATCGTCATACGCATCACGATAGCCAAGACGAAAATCCAGTCAAACTCACCAAAAACGAAGTAAATTAATATTTCAGGTCGATGTACAAAGTTTGTACTACAAACTAGACTACGACTGAATACACTAATGGAAACCGCCCATAATGCAAACTAAACCAGATACTAAGGGGGATACTCATTTAGGGGATACTCTATTTCGTGACACCGGCTCATTCCAGAGATTTTAATCTCAGCCTAGCACGGTCCATGCACGAATACCTTAAATGGCTTGGCACCCATTCAAATAGACAGCCAATAAATCAAGTAATTAAAAATTGATTAAGGTCGGGGCCATTCGGATGTTATACAAAAGCAGGCACATTTGCATTTACAGAGCATTCATGGTGCTCTTCATTTCTGATTTTTTTCAGCTGCTGTGTCTTTGGGGAAAATTAAAAATAAATATAGACAGTATTTCATCAGGTACTTGTTAAAGCTCCCAGTGGGATTGAAAGTGGAAGTGGCTATTGGACAACACAGGAATCGTAATCGTAATCGTAATCGTAAACTCGATATTTCTACAGCGCCCACAAAAGCGAAGTCGCGGGAACCAGCTTATTCACAGGCGCTTAACCAAAACAGAATCGATAGGCAGGGGGTCAAAATCCAGAGAGTCAGGCAGGCAGACAGTCAGACGGCTAAGGTGGATGATGCTTAGAGTTGAAATGGCGAGGAAGGTGAGGGGAAGAGAAGGAATCGGGATAGGATTTGTGAAAAAGCAGTGTTTTCAGTTTTGAGTGGAAGACCTGTGGAGAGATAGCAAGAGGTGAGGTTTTGGTGAGTTCATAGGATGGATCGGATATTTGTCGTAGCACAGGCGGGAGTTTGTTCCAAAGAGGCGGGACAGCTATGGCTATGGAACGATTTGCAAATTTAAGCGATGAGGTGACGGAAGGGCGGAGCAGTGTGAGGGTGGAAGATGAACGGGTTGAACGAAGAGGTTGGACCGAGAACAACTGACGGAGATACGAGGGCTGAGAGGATTGAAGCGTATTGTAGGTGAGAGATAGGACTTTATATTCTATTCGTTCAGGAATTTTGAGCCAGTGGAGTGATTTCAAGACAGGTGTGATGTGGTGGTGTTTGGGGGTTTTGGTGACAGCACGGGCGAGGGCATTCTGAATGGCTTGGAGGCGATTAATTTGAGTGGTATCTATGTTGAGAAAGAGAGCATTGCAGTAATCTAATTTAGCGTGAACTATTGATGTGGCGATTGTTGATGAGGTTTTGAAGTCAAGCATAGGGCGAATTCTACGCAGGTCACGGATGTGCATGAAGCAAGAACGGGAAAGATGGGTGATGTGATCGGAAAAGCTAAGATTCTGGTCAAAAGTCACACCTAGGTTGCGGACAGGAGAATTTGCTATGAATGTGTGAGTGGATACAGAGTCAAGGCTGAGGGAAATAGAGGGATCTGGAATTTTCTTGAGTTGCTCACGGAGGCCTATAAGAATGAATTCAGTTTTAGAGGGGTTGAGGCACAACATGTTTGAAGTCATCCAGGAGGAGATTTGTTTTACCACAACAAGAAGATGATCTATGGAGTCGGCGAAGCTGCTGGGAGAGAATGAAATGAATAATTGGGTGTCGTCAGCGTATAGGTGATGGTCAACTGAGGATGCTTTGATGAGTGAGCTGAGTGGAGTAGTGTAAAGGATGAACAATAGGGGCCCAAGAACAGAACCTTGCGGAACACCACAGGTGAGAGGGCATGATTGCGATGAGGTTTCTGGTGTTTTAACAGAGAAAGAGCGGGAAGAGAGATAGGTCTGAATCCAGAGGAGAGCAGTGTCGGTAAAACCGAACCAGGTAGACAGTCTTTGGAGTAATATGTTGTGGTCAATGGTGTCGAAAGCTGCAGAAATATCAAGGAGGCACAGACAGGAGACTTGTTGATGAGAAATGGCAGAAACAAGTTTATTGTAGAGGCAAGTGAGAAGGAATATTGATTGATTCATTGGAAAGGAGTAAGTCCCAGTGGGTGGGTGTAGATAATTGCCTGCCTGGATTGACAAGGAGAACTATAGCAGCAGGAACCAATTCCTGTGGATCTGGATATGTCACTGAGATGCATTACTGGCATGCTGAGTAGCAACACAGGATGCTGAAGTGACAAACATCATCAGTGAACTGCTGCTGAATCTGAGTAATCTTTTACTTAAAACATATCACACTACACTATTGCATGCCTCTAATTGCAAACATGATCCCAAAGTCCTTTAAAGAATCCAATGAATCTTGTGGTTATGCAGGAGTCTTAATCCACAAAAACATCACCGCTTACAAACAGCTGCAACTGCTACACAAACTTTGGTCAGTGTTGTAAACTGTTGAACAAATAGTGGTTGATAAGAAGTTACAAGTGAAAGATTCATGCTAGACCAAAAAGGTAATTAAACTCAGAAAATGTTTAAATTTCAACTGGTAGTTTGTTCTCAATGTAAAACTGTTTTTTATATTGCCCTCCTTCCAAAGTTCAGAAGAGCACATATTACACAGAACATCAATTATATCACTCAGTAACTGAGCATGAAGACCTTTTTCAAGGTCCTTAAACAATACATAGTAACCACCTCTGGCAAGGCTGGGACCCGTACTCTGGGCATACAGGCTGAGTGCCCTAGGGCCTAGCCAATTGGCTATCGTGTCATTAATGCGATAAATGTGATGCGAATCAACATCAACTCTGCTTCACAGTAGTTAAGAGCCACTAAATATTCGGTTTCATGTAAACGTATAGGATTCATTCAACAGCAGCACGTCTGTTTCATCTGCCTAATCAACATAGCACAAGCCTTTTCATAGCGGCATGAATGAACTCATCCATCCTATGACCACCTCGCCGAATAAATGACTTATTTCCCTATCAGTTTTTAATATAGACCGCACAAGCGCCGACAAAGGCGGAGGACTCGGACAAAATGATCCCAGCTGTGTAAATCTGGCCTCAAATCGCTTGCAACGGTATTGGTTGGAAACACGACCAGCCTCTAGATGTAATATATCTCAATGGCTCAAATCAACTAAGAGTGCACGGATTAGGGAATAACCGGGTAGATATTTCCGAATCCAAGTATATGGATGTACTATTTGCCAGATCCGGATACAAACCGATTGCTCCATCCATATGGGAAGCTTCACATTATCATGTTATAAAAAATTATCAAATAAATGTTCGTACTTGTAATAACTAACTAACTGATACATTTCTCATTTTATAAATAAATAATCAATTAAATTATCAATGAAATGGACTTGACTTCCGTTGAATACCAAGCTTATTGAATAATTTAAAACTATTTATTTGCAACTGTTTGTGTAGTATTTGCCGAGGCTAATATTTCCGAATAGTGCAGAAAAACGGGATATTCGACCGAGGCAAATGTCCGAGGCAATTTCCATTTACTCCCTAGCATGGATGGCTAGATATGCATATAGACTCTAACTCACATGGCACATCTGCAAGGCAGTCTACTGAAGACTACTGAACATACCACAACTACTGTACAGTCCAATACACTTATGAGTCTCTCTGCACTTATCTGCAAGTGCTAGCAGAATATGTTCAAAGCTGACAAGTTTTCGGCTATGCTACAAACTGGAGAACAGAATTCCGATATAGCCTCTGATCATGGTGTTCTCTTAACAGCTGCCGTCGCTACACTAAACTACAACACTAAATTAACAATATAAACAATAAAACATTGCAAATCAATGTAGGGCACTGGCTTGTACTTACAACAGCGTATGCTGATAATTACAAATCAATTAAGTACTGCCTGATTTTATTGTTTTGTTAATATGACAATGAAGTTGTAAAAGGTGTTCTTTTGTTATAAGTACATTATGGACCTCTCACCAGTGATATTTTCATTACTGGAAATAGGAATTAGAACTAATTTTACTTTAAAACTGAAATTAGAACTGAAATTATTTCAGAACTGAAATTAGAACTGAAATTATTTCCGAACTGAAATTAAAACTGAAATTATTTCAGTACTGGAATTAGAACTGAAATTATTTCAGTACTGGAATAAGAAATGAAATTATTTCACAACTGAAATCAGGACTCAAATAGGAATTATTTTCTGAATGGGAATAGAATTACAATCAGTACACACTTATTTCAAAATGAACACTGACTCTGAGGACCAAAACTACCCAAAGTATATGAATGCGGCAAAGACCTCAAGTGCAAATGCCATGAATATTAAGCACAACATTAACTACTGTAAGTCAATATCACATTTAGACAATAATTTATACCCTGCTGAAATTGTTGCTTAAGCTAGACATTTGTCACATAAACATTGGCAGCACACGATTGCAGAAACCACAAACCCACTAAATGCCACTGAAACAAAAGTCCCAAAGTGCCAAAACACACAGCCATAAAGAGAAAAGTACAGGACTGAAAGTACCTAAGCCTATACGTCTATAATAAACTAAGATGAGCGTAACACTGGCACGAAGCAGTATAGTATTCGGCCCAATTACTTCCAGCAGACACTCAATGTACTGTATATCATATTAAGGTGCTCTTAAGATCACTTTATGTAATGGTAATAACCAATTTATGTAGCACTAGTTTAGCTCATCTGTCAGGCTTCTGCAACGTGCCTTGCATGCAAAACTCTCTCCTCTGAATTGACCGCCAGCGTTACAGTGAAAACAAGACCAAACAGAGAAGATTATATCCCTGTGTGCACAAGGATAACATAGAACTCAGTGGCATTGTAGCCGTGACATGTGGAATTGTTAAATGTGGGAGGAAATGAAGCACACAGAGAAATCAATGAGCTTTGAAGTGCGATTGGAGATGAAACAATGTCTCGCTTTCCAGTGGCAGGCGGTAAATTACATCTGTTGTAGGTCAGTTGTATGTATCAAAATGATGAACGCTATAGGCCTATATTCTGGTTTGCATCAACCTAACCCCGACCATTCTGTTTCTTTTGAACTTCCATGATGCAGCTTGGATCTGTGCTTCAGTCTACCAAGCCAGAATGAGTTCCCAAGTAATTTGAGAGAGTTATTTACCAGCCTTCCTGGCTATCGTTCCATCAGCATTGGAAAATCATTCAGTCTGTCAAAACCATCTAGTGTGCTAGTGGTCCTTTATGAATCAAAGGAGAAGTTACTGAAAAGCAGCTATGCAGATGTCAGGTATATCAAACAGGTCATGACCCCACACAAAAACTCTAAATACATTAGCAAAGAAACAAAATGTATACACAGTATACATGAAAGGCAAGAGTAAATAAAAGGAAACTTGATATTTGTGCCAAAACAGTTATCTCAAACCAAGGTCAAAATCTGCCTTAAACACTCATTCATTCATTTATTCATTCATTCATCCATTCAGAGAATTTTTATAGCTCCCCTCCATGGCAGACCACAATCTCCTTCACCATGCATCACTATAACATGGGTTCTGGTGCATGGTAACATAAGATTGGCCTTAGCACTATGGCCTTGGCACTATGAACTTGATCTTACTTACTTTTACATAGTTCAGTGACCTTGACTTTATATATAGTATTATATACATTATACAAGCATAGCATACATAATGCTGGCCATTTATATACCACCTTATAAAAACTTTGTAATGTATGTGTGTGCATCAAGTAATATATGCATGCATATAGTAATGTAGTATCAAGATACTTAGCACATTTTAAATACTTCCCAAAGGCACAAGCGCCTTTCTGAGGTACTTCAAGCATGCTATATTAAGACGTATCTACACCAAAGTTCAATTAGCAATTGGTTAATAACAAATATACTTACTGACTTACTCACTTTACTTATACATGGATACATATTCATTCGTTCATTCATTCATTCAAGTATTTATATAGCACCTCTTCAAGGAAACTACTTAGAGGTGCTCCCGACTCAAGCATGGTCAAAAACAACAGGTTTCAAGCGCTCATATGCTTACATACATATAAAAATAAAACAAATGGAGTAGTTTAGTTCCAGGAAGTTCATTTGGCACTGAAACCGTCTTCAAAATAGTCCTTCGGCAAAGTATAGACGTACTGTACTGTTCAAATCCTAAAAACATCATGTTAACAACAGTTTGATTTGGTAAAACAGTCTCACCTTTTGCTAATCTCACGTCAACAGCAATGTAGCCGAGCAAAACAGTCTCATTTAATGTCAACATCACGTCAACGACTTCTCACAACAGTTGCCGCAGGGCCCGCGGCAACAGAAATAACAGGCGGCCATCACGTCCAATACTCTACAGCTGGCGGTGCTGCTATTGCTATACTGCTGTTGGTGAAGTCGGGAGATCTTCCCCGATGCAGACGGAAGAGGCAGCATGCAGATAAGTAGCAGCTTTCAATTGTAATGCCAGGAGATTCATAAAACGATGCATTCGTTCGGCTCGGCCCAGCGGACAGTCAGCCAGATACAGCCGGAGATAAATCAATTTCAATCAATATGAAGAGACGGCTACGTTGTCATCAGCAGACGAAGAAAAGAAGGCACGACCAAACGATATGCCGGCGGCGACGGAGGCACACAATGGACTGGCATCCCATCCACGGCTGGCAGTCGTCTCAGGCCGCTCCACCAGAAGAAGCATTTGCATTAGACCAATATTAATGTGTTAAGTGATGATAAGGCAGAGATGAGAAGACGCCGGATGAATTAGATATCTTGTCTGGACATGTTGTGGCTGGCGCTGCGGCTGTTATGTCAACGTCGTCGTCGCTGAAGAAGAGAATTGTTTCTTCTGAGGCGGCCAATTCGACCGACAAAGAAACAATTTTGTTTGATCAACACTCCGATTCAGAAGAAGGGGTCATTTGGTCAGCCAGCTGGTCAACAGTCCTAATCACACTCCATGCACACACACAGACATTAACACACACAGACACACAGACACACAGAGCCATACAAGAACTCCCTCTTCAGGGGCTGTTCAGCACTCTCAATCATGCAGAAAATTGGATTTGATTTTATCGGGCATATCGCGCCTGAAACAAATCCCACTTCATTTTTCTGGTCATTTGCACTAAATATCAGATAAACCCTGTTTTCAATTGCAGGTCCTTACTTGGAAGCACGCGATGCCCAGTTGTGATTTGTTGACTGTTTCATATAGAACTACGATGCTGAGATAGATTCAGTGAAATCTTCTGACCAGCTGGTGAATGGTTTAAACTAAAAATTACAAACATATCGAGAATCAGCATCATGAATGGTCATTTCGTGTAAAAACTGGATTTAGGACAATGTAATCAAAAGTATTGCAGTGGAAATGCCAATTTACATTGTGCAATTGAATAGTACCGGCAGTGGTGGTGGTGGTAGTGGTAGTAGTAGCAGTACCAGTAGTAGTAGCAGTAACTTTATTGATCACCAAAAGCTTATAAAATACACAGACACTAAGTTCACATGTATGTATGTATGAGCACTTGTTATAGCGCCCCTTCAAGATTTCTACTCGGAGGCGCTCCCGACTACAGCGCGGACACTGAATCGGAGTTTCACACCGAAGCGCATGAGCAATTGCGAGTGAAGGACTTGCCCAGGGTCCCTACGCGGCGGCTTGAGGTGGATTCGAACCCACAACCCTCCGGCTGCAAGGCACCGAACATACCCTCCACTATCACATAAATGGGTATCAAAGGGAGAGCTGAGATGGAACCATATGGGTCCCGCTATGCAGAGTCGCCCAAATACAATGTAACGTTGTACTGACTGTGGTAGAGTCAATGGTTACTGTCTTAAATACAAAGTATTATGTTAATGGATAGTATGTATTCAAGTCCATCACTATAGCAGCAGAGCAATTTCAAAGATGCTATGAACAGCCATGATTTTAAAGACACATGGCAGCTCCTTGACAACCATGACAAGGCAAGATTTGCTGTGATCACATTCTGCCCGTAGCTGGCCTATAGTTGCCCCTATTTGGACAATGTGGACCAACAGTCCGCTCAGGAAATGTAGCTGTCTAGAATCATCATCATCAGTTCCTGACGCCAACCATTTGGCGGCGATGGGTACGAATAAATATGACCTCCATTGTTCTCTGTCATTTGTCAAGTCCAATGCTCCCCTTAGTCTCAGTCCAAGTGATGTTAAGTCCTCATTCATATTGTCTATCCAGTATAGTCTTGGTCTGCCTTTGTTTCGTTTTTTTCTAGTTTTGCACATCTTGCATTGTGTGGTATATGATTTGTAAAAAGTAGTTTGTGTACTGCAACTTCAAAGAAGCGCGTTTACTTTCAACATGAAACATGAAATCATCATTGAACATGACCCTCAAAATATAGGAAGATCAACTGCTTCCTCGTTCACAAAAACGCACATCATAAAAGCAATTGAAAAACCAATGATGACAAGCTCATGAACAAATGACAGGCATAAAACAACACCATATATACGGTTCATGGACATCAAGACCAATAATGTTCACATTGTTTTGCCTCTTTAACTGGAAACCAAAAGCAGATGTGGCCAAATGAAGATTCCGAGAAAATGTAATGTAATTGAACATTTATATAGCGCCCCTTCAAGATATCTACTCAGAGGTGCTCTCTGCGCTAGCCTATATGATGTTAAATGTAATTACAAAAGAATATATTACATTATTTTGCAAAACAATGTACAAAATATGTACATCTGATTTCTGGATGACAAAATTATTTGCTAATAGGTAGTAGGTACATCTTTTTATGTCACGGTTGTGAGTTTTAATGCATACTTCTGTTCCAAGCACAGCTTTCTATAAATGTTACATATTTTTATTTTGAATACTGAACAAATTCCCAGGCTTGCAAAATGCAATTCAATCAAATTGCAATTCAATCTCTGTTAAAACAAAAGATACACGAAAAACTATCGTCCAAGGAGAAGCTATTGAACAGTTAGATCAATTCATCTTGGAGATCCAGTAACCACAGATGGCAAAAGCAAAAAAGACATACAAAGGAGAACTGAACGCATCTCGCAGGCATTTGAAAAATGAACACAATAGGGACAAGCAGAAAAATAACAATAAAAAAAGAGAAGAATATATGAGACTATATATCACCCATTATTTAGTTCCTATATGAATCAGAATGCTGGACAACGCAATAGGCAAGATTAGAAAAGAATTCTCACAGCAGAAATGCATTGGATACATGGAAAAGCGTAGGAATTTCACAGCTAAAAAAGTGGAAATGATGACATAGCACAGATTAGATCTGTAAACAATTCTGCAGGAAAAAATCGTTAAGTGAAGACTCCAATGGTTTGGACATGTACAGAGAATGCCAGCTCACCATATAGCATCGCACACAGTGCACTACATGCAAGATTAGAATGAAAGAGAAACAAGGGCAAAAGAAGACTGCACTGGATAGGTAATATCAATGAAAACATAATAAGATCTGAACTAAAATATGAGAGGAGCAATGGACTTGACAAATTTATAGAAAAAAGGAGATATATAAGCTTGCTACCATCTACGCTATATAAATCGTCGTAATTACAATTACAATTACAATTACATTTGCTTGCACAAAATGTTGCCAAATGGCTGGCATCAGGAATTGATGATGATGATAATAATGATGATGACGATGATGATGATGATGACGATGATGATGATGATGATGATGATGACAATAACAATGATGATGACGATAATGAACCCCATTCAGACTGGATATGAATTATTTATCTATACAGTTAATTCTCAACATCTTCTGATAAAATCAACATAAAACAACAGAAGTGAATGTAACATGAACGCTTTATATCAACAATAATTGTCTTCCACGTGATATCATTACACTGTCAATTCCACCCAGTTTCTTAGGTGCGCCTGCATTAGTAGAGATTACTGACATCTAGAGTGTGCAGTTCAATTTGTATGCAACTCATCTGGAGCGTGCTTTTGATTCGGGTACAATTCATTGCGAGCACACTTCAGTTCCTGTAAACACTGGTGTCCGAGTATATGCACTTCAGTCCTTCTAAAACCCCCCTGCCTCCTCCTCCTCCTCCTTCTCTTCTCCTCCTCTTACTCCTCTTCCCCCTCCTCCTTCTCCTCCTCCTCCTCTTCCTCCTCCTCCTCTTCCTCCTCCTCCTGCCTCCTCCTCCTCTTCCTCCTCCTCTTCCTTCTCCTCCTCCTCTTCCTCCTCCTCTTCCCTCCTCCTCCTCCTGCTCCTCCTCTTCCACCTCCTCCTCCTCTTCTCCTCCTCTTCCTGCCTCCTCCTCCTCCTACTCCTCCTCTTCCACCTCCTCCTCAGGCCTCCTCCTCCTCCTCCTCCTCCTCCTTCTCCTCCTACTCCTCCATAAGGAATTCGCTTCTCATCTGATCCTCATTTGGTGCATACGTCAATCTCTAAACACCGCTGAGGCGACCGACTGCCTGTATTTGTGTGCAGCGTTCCTTGCACATCTCATTGCCAATGCACTTTATTGTCCTACATTTCTCATTTCCAGCAGCAGCAGCAGCAGCAGCAGCAGTAAAGACACTCTTCTCCCATCACTTGAGCACAGTTCTGTTCGTTTGCCATTCGCCTCATCTGTCAGACTATATCACTTTACATTCGGTCCATGCTTCGTCATCATCGACTGAATGCCTCCTACTCCTCCTCCTCTTCATTATCCTCCTCATTTTTCCTCCTCATCTTCATCCTCCTCATTCTCCTCCTATCCTCCTCCTCCCATCCTCTTCCTCTTTCTCCTCCTCCTCCTCTTCCTCTTTCTTTTTATCCTCTTCCTCCTCCTCTTTTTCTTTCTCCTTTTCCACCTCGTCTTCCTCCTCGTCTTCCTTCTCCTCTTGCTCCTTATCTTCCTCTTCCTCCTCTTCCTCCATTGTCCACCACCTCCTGTCCTCCTCCTCTTTCTCTTTCTCCTCCTCTTCCTCCTCCTCCTCCTCCTTCTCCTCCTCCTCTGTCATCGCACTGCACTTGCCTGCCGTCCTTCCCTTCATACACCGCAGTGCACTTGATTCGCGTCTGCACCTTCACTCGCCCCATCCTCCTCCCACTCCTCCCATTCGTTCCCTTCCCTAAGCCGCCGCCACGCCACGCCACCGACCCGCCAGAGGCCCATCGACCGCTGCCAAAACATAGAGGAGAGAAAGGGTCCGACGACGACCGACAGCCGATTATTACCAGCGCAACCCATTAATATTTAATCTCGGAGATGTGTCAACAACCACACGAGGAGTAATATTACAAGAACAGATCCCAACGCAGCGACCAGCTGAGAGGATTCTCCAGCCACTTCACGGGATCCTAGGGCCGGGCGTACTCCATGGGTCGGGTCCTACTGCGGCTGCTCCCGTCAAAGGCAGCTGCCAGCCTGGTCTTTATCTGCTCCACCGGTTCATCCCCTTTCCCTGCTAAGCATGGTATCGAATCTCCTCCATGCAACAAATGTCAGTAAGTGGAAACCCCTTTCATCTGTGATGTGATACGTTTTCAGTGATTGAGCAATGCCAAAACGAAAGGATAAATACCAGGTACATGAAAACATGAATGACACATAAACTGTAATGCTAGAACTCACTCAGCTCAGCTGTATTCACCAGAGGCACAGCAGGTCTGGCCCTGTGTGACACTGGTTGCAACTGGGACCATCTAAGGGCCTAAGTGAGTCCACTGATTGTGGTTGTCAAGGAATAAACTATATTAGAAGAAGAGCAGTCCCCTTAAGCTAGCCTGAAGCAGCCATGGGCATGAAGTGTTTGGGACTTCATTTTCTCAGCCTCAACATAAGAGGGTGGGTGGCCAATCCTCTCCCTCACCATCTCATCTTTCCAAAAACAGTGTACGGTCAGTGTACTCATTATAATAATATTATAAGCTGAGTTGGCTAGAGGGTGTTGGTGGAACAGAACTCTTGAACCAAATTTTCTGCCTTGGAAGGGATTTGAACCCCCAACCTCTCGATTGAGTCCAGCAAGCTAACCGCTACACTATTGAGCACCCCTACATAAACTATATTACACTCAATTAGAAATTACTACCAGACAAGATAAGCAAAATTTCCACAGTAATACAACAACATGCCAAAGCCAAACTACGAAACTCAACCAAAAGCTGAGTACACAAAATATTATCCAGTGCACATAATTATAGTTCTTAGTCCCCATGTAAGGAATTTAAGAGTGCTATCTAAGTGCTGAAATACAGGCTTCATGGGCTTCACTTGACATGCAGGTGAGGGCATAGCATGCCAGAGGTGATTTTTCCAGATTTTATAAACACTGTTTATGTAGAAATGAACTCTCAGTTCTTATGAATGAAACATTGCTGAGGATATCAGAGACTGTGGCATTTAAAAGTACATAAAAGAAAACATATTAAATGTTTACACACATGCATGTGCAAAAGCAGAATGCAGTAAATTTACTGTTAAGTTGGTGCTTTCATTGCTTTAATTAACCAGCTCATCAATGTCACAACAAACAAGCCAGCCTATATGCATTTAAATATCAAAATAATAGGTGCATTCAGCATTAGAACTGTAGAAATTGTACCTGAATATGTAGAAACTCTATCTAAAACTATGAACGAGTAATTGAAAAATAAGAAAACAAGTTAAAGCTATCTCCCAACAGCTACACCAGCTAGAGGACTTTTTACCATATAAATCAACATGTTACAACATATACCTCTGAAATCAGAGCAAGGCCACCTGCAGATCGTTTGCATATTCGAAATTAGAACTGATCGCATTACATAGGATTTAAACCTCAGGCGACACCACATACGCTAAACATGATACAGAATTAACGCATTAATCCGGACTTCACTGAGGGCCATGCAGCGATATATTCGATATACATAATCACGCAAACTTACACAAACTGATAAACAAAACAAGAAACTCAATAACAGGGATACCATCATCATTTTCATAAATCTAAAGTGGGCCAAAAAATTTAATATATATAATTATATTATATTGACCATCCAATTAAAATTTATATATATATAAAAATTTATATATATACATATAAATTTTAATTAGATGGTCAATATAATATATTATATATATATATATATATATAAATTTATTTATATATATATATAAATTTATATATATATATATAAATTTATATATATATATATAAATATAAATTTATATATATATATACATATACATTTTAATTAGATGGTCAATATAATATATTATATATATTATATATATATAAATTCATATATATATATATATATATATAAATTTATATATATATATGTAATACTATGTATACATACATATACCGGACTGGACTCGCTCAGTCATGTAGAAATGCTTCAAGGGACATTGTTGCTTTAAATCATAACCTAAAATTAATGAATGGACTGACTGACTGCAGATGGTTGCCGATGGCGATGGAGAGCAATAGACTGTATCAGACAGATGCTACTGGGTCACACAGTGACACAGACAGACCTATACATTCATTTATATATAATAAAATAATAATAATATTATAAACAATAATTACAGTAATAGTAATAATAATAATAATCTACATTACCCCTTTGCAGTCAATGTACATATGATATGGCAGCTTAACGCACATTAAACTTACTCATTCATTCATTCATTCATTCATTCCAAAGATTTATATAGCGCCCCTTCAAGGTTACTACTCAGGAGCACTCCCGACCCAACCCCGGCTGAAAAGGATGGTTTTAAGGCTAGAGTAAAACGCATCTAAATGAACTCCAGGAATAATGGGAGCCCATTCCAAACCATGGGGCCAGCAACAGAGAAGGCGCGATGCTGTCTAAGAGCAGTTTGCGCACAGGGGACAAGAAGTTCACCATGTGTGGAGGAGCGGAGAGCTCTACGTCCCTGCACATCCAAAGTAGAGCGACAGAGCTCTTGTAAATACACAGGAGCGGAACCTAACCCTACTCACTTGCTATATTAAATTGTTGATACCTCCTCTTGCCCCTAGGTGCCAGCAACACTGTGACAGCTACTATCACATAGATATAGAAAAGGAAGAACAGCAGTTCTTTAAGCTAGCCCTGAGGCAGCCATGGGTATGAAGTGTTAGCAACTTCATTTTCTTAGCCTCGGCATATGAGAGCAGTCGGCCAATCATCTCCTTCGCTGTCTCATCTTTCCACCGACAGTGTACAGTCAGTGTACTCATCATACTGAGTTGGCTAGGGGGTGCAGGTGGAGCAGAAATGTCAGCACCACATAGACACCGGTAGGGCGGATATGCTTTGTAGGCTGCTATTAGCGCCAGTTGTATTGCAGGCTGTCTGTTCTGTTAGTAGTTAAGATTGTTTCAATGGGGGACTCTGTAAAAATGGCTGCTCTAGGTGGCGCCAGGATGGGATGTCGTTTGGCTACTCTAGGTAATATTGTGTGCTCTGTTGTGCGGTAGGTTTATTTCATAGACATCTTACATTTAATATATGATGTCTATGGTTTATTTACGCTAAAGTGATTTTACGGAAGTACTGCTTAGACCACATCACATACTGGCGACGCCTATCGCCGCTTAAAGGAACTGCTCACAGAGTCCCCCATTGCATAACATGTA
Organism: Aporrectodea caliginosa; assembly: GCA_020284085.1. Taxonomy (NCBI): domain Eukaryota; kingdom Metazoa; phylum Annelida; class Clitellata; order Crassiclitellata; family Lumbricidae; genus Aporrectodea; species Aporrectodea caliginosa. The sequence continues at coordinate 1,946,164 of JACEVL010000143.1, forward strand.
AATGTACAGCGCGTTTGTCAGGCGCTTAATAAAGAAAAGATTATTATTATTATTATTATTAAAGCAAAGTAATAATGACAATGCTGCATATAGCATCCTAAGTAGTAAGCTGCTTCTTCATCACAAATAAAAGATCAACTGCCAGGGTATTTGCTACGACCATCATCATCTTTCTATACTATACGACGCCAGCGGCCAATGTATCTCGCTGTTTGATCTGCTACGGCTACGCCATAAATAGTCCCTCTAGATTTCAGAGACGCCGTTCTCAGCTGTTCGTGTCTTTTGTCAGCGTTGACGGCCTGAGATGTCTACGGCTTCTCTGCTTTTACAATCCAATATTCGACATCGTGTATGGGCAGCTTTTATGTATACGCTCCATCGACAGACAGCCCACTCAAACAGCCCACGCTCCTCCTAGTAACACGTCCCCACAGCACCGGCTCGGGGGGGGCTCCTCCGCTTCCGAGGAAGTCTGAATAATTGATCTGCTGCTCTTCTGACAAATGATGACAGGCGACCAGATATTGCAGCTTCTGACGTTGTATAATTACTGAAGCTTTAGAATAATTCCCCGTTCGAATGTCATTCGTAGATTACGCTTCGTTGTGAAACGCGTTTCTTTCTATTATATATATTTTACAGCACCTGTGTAAAGATATGGCATCATGTTGCACTGATATGGTACACGGTGTTAAATGAATTCAGATGTCATTCAAACGTAGCCAAGCGTCATTCAACATGTTCGAATGTCATTCAAATGAACATTCAGGCATAACACAGCATTTGTGCATAACATGATTGCATGCATGTAAGGTAAGTGTGTAAGTATGTAAGTGTGTATGTATGTACTATGTATGCATGTAACTATGTCTGCCTGTCTGTATGTCTGTCTGTATGTATATATGTATTTATGCATTCAATAACTACGTATGTATGTCCAGTACTATGTATTTATGTATGCATGTATGTAAGTATGTATGTAACTATGTATGAATCTGGATATTTATATAGGCTAGTGCCTTTTATACATCCCAAACTTGGTGGTGGCTGAGCAGCATACACCAGAAATGCGAGACAAGGCAACACGAACACAAGAAACATTCTGAACCTCAGCTAAACATAGCTAACAATTTTGTTTACAGACAATCTGAACTTAGAGGCTGAGCACATCAATAATTCAACTTAAACATTGAGCACATCAGCAATTGCAGTTTAGACACTGAACACGTCAACAATTTCAACCTACACATTGAGCACATCAACTTAGCAGCTATATGACACTGTGGCAAGAACCTTGAGCAAGTCCCTTGCAGATTACATGGTAAGTGATTGCACAACTACCTTGCACCATCGGCTGACCCTCTCAAAGTCTCTGAAAGGTTTTTAGCAAGAAACACAGACATATCAATACTGCTAGCAATAAGACAATGTATCAAAACAGACTGAATAATAGGGATAACAGTAACAATAATAATGAAACAATTTATCAATGCAGATCGAAATATCACAGCAAATAATAAGACCATGCGTCAGTGCAGACTGGAATATTGTGGATAACTTAAATGAAAATATAACAGTGCATCAGAACACACACAAATTTTGGAGACAAAATGACAAGGCTCCCAAACCAGTGACATCCAACAATAACACAGGGAGTTCGTCAACAGTCCAACAGCCATAAGACTTCCTCACTGCAATTATAATTTGTTAATTTGTTAGTAATTAAACATTTATATAGTGCCTCTATAAGAGCTAAACAAATCATAAGCGCTCTCTGCGTTAGCCCATACGAAGTTAACACTTTAACGATGAGAGCATAGTCACTGGGAAACCAATGCAGCTCACGTTAAAGTGTTAAAAATGTCATCAAGAAAAGAACATTTTTCAGTTAGCAAACACTGCTTAGATAACAAGAAGAGTCAGCATATGTATGTATGTATGTATGAGCACTTGTTATAGCGCCCCTTCAGGGTGGATTCGAACCCGCAACCCTCTGGTTGCAAGGCACCGAACATACCCACACACCACCGTGCCCCATGCAATATAGTGCATATATACACACTGGGTACTTCTTTCTAAAGATTTTTCAAACTGCAATGCCAGTGTCCCTTTTCACAGAAACTGCTTTTCATTCAGGTTGCGCACAGATAGGAAATTCAGTTGATTCCGGAAGATTTGAATCAGATACAGAAGGCCGTGGCCACTGTCAACGTCCATCTCTCAATTTCTTCCACATCAACATCGACAGCAAATCAACACCGGCCGCAAGATGTGCATCCAGCCGTCAAGCAAGAACACTGCTTCGCATATGTCGCCTACCAGTTATAGTCAGAGCAATGCCACCCAGACAGACATGCAGAGACAGAAAGAAGAGAGAGAGAGAGAGAGAGAGAGAGAGAGAGAGAGAGAGAGAGAGAGAGAGAGAGAGAGAGAGAGAGAGAGAGAGAGAGAGAGAGAGAGAGAGAGAGAGAGAGAGAGAGAGAGAGAGAGAGAGAGAGAGAGAGAGAGAGAGAGAGAGAGAGAGAGAGAGAGAGAGAGAGAGAGAGAGAGAGACAGAGAGAGACAGACAGACAGACAGACAGACAGAGAGACAGAGACAGACAGAGAGAGACAGACAGACAGACAGACAGAGAGACAGAGAGACAGATACAGACACAGACAGACAGACACAGACAGACAGACAGAGAGACAGACAGAGACAGAGACAGAGAAAGACAGAGACAGACAGACAGACAGACAGAGACAGAGACAGAGAGACAGAGACAGAGAAAGAGAGACAGACAGAGAGAGAGACAGACAGACGACAGACAGAGACAGAGACAGAGACAGACAGACAGAGGCAGAGAGAGAGCAACACCATGCACCCAAGGAGCAAATGAAGCATTTCGCCTGAGGACGAGAAATCCAGAGATTTAGTTATCAGTACGTCGTCTTAACAGCGATGGACGTCAATCGCCTAAGTTACGGTTGTCAATTTGCAGAGAAAGCCAGAAGGCAATAGGAAGATGCATTCAGTACAAAACCTCCCCTCCGCTCCCCACCCCACCCAGCATCAGCAGCTAATAGAAGTAAAGGGGTGACCATAGGTCTCATCCCTAACGCCCTTAACTGTGACCCACCCCTGGATGTTGATCCAGGCGTCAACCTGTATGACTCCGGTCTTAGCTAACGAGGGTCTTATCCGGGATCCATGTGTTTCTCATTTTGACAGCAGGAACCAGAGGTCACACACCCCTCTCTGATCTCTTACATGACACAAGGAAACACGGATTAGCCATGTTCAAAACAGTGGCGGCGCCAGACACTTTTTGTAACCAGGGCATAGCCAGGGCAGTCATACAAGTAACCAGTGCAGAGGCGATTTATGGCAAGCGTAGCGCTATCGAGCAATATGGTGACCATATGCATGGTGACCATTTAATTTCGCGCTACAGGGCTGGCCATAAGTCGGCCCTCTGCAATACTATACTTCTCAGGTCAGAGGCTCAGATGGGCAACACCCTTTGAAGCTGAAAGCTTTTCACATTTGTAAAGCAAATTTTAACATCTCAGTGAACTTAGTGAAGCATTACTAAAAAATACTCTTTTGGGTAGCATGAGCCACTGATTGAGGTATTGTTTACGCATTTGCTCAAGTAACTCGTGTCATATGAGATGCAATTAGACAACAGTTAACCCTATACTGTCAGTTGTATGCTTAACCTCTGTCATTGCGAAAATGTTTGTGAAAAAGTTTGTTAAAAGTTGGAAAAAGTTTAACTAAATATTTTTAGTTTAGTTCACTTATTTACAAAATCAGTTGCCAACTTTTGGTTAAACTGTCTTATTTTAGTTGAAAAATAGTTATAGCTTAACTTACAAAATTAGTTTGTGTCCATCACTGCAGTGCCTTATTCATCTCAAGGAAAAGGTGTACAAGACAATGATAAGACCAGTGATGATGATTATGTGGAGCAGAGGCCTGGGCAGTGACGAGGGGGGAAGAGAGAGGAAGGCTTCCTGGAGAGAACAGAAATGAGAATTCTGCGGTGGATACTTACTTGAGTCGTCTCGCTGAAGGATAGGAAACGAAACGAGGACATCAGAAAGACGCTGGGAGTGGCATGTATTACTGACAAAATATGAGAGGCTAGATTGAGATGATACGGTCATGTGATGAGAAGAGAGGATGAAAGTTGCATCAAAAGAATTAAGACGGCAGAGGTCACCGGACGCAGCAGCCGTGGATGGCAGAAGAAGAGATGGGTGGGGGACATGATACAACAAGATCTGGTCTCTCAGATTGAAGAAAGAGGATACCATTGACAGAAAGAGTTGAGCAGAAGGATCCGAGTGGCTGACCCCTCCGCTGGGAGGGACTATTTCAAGTCTGAAGGAGCAATATATATTGGACTGCCGCCTAAACATGCTACCGTCATAGTGCCGTGATGATCGAGGAACGCCATCAATCCACTGACACTGAAGATTCGGGTTTGTCCTGTCTGCAAATAACCAACAGTTGTGGCAATGTGGTCTAATTCTCTCGTCTACATATGGCGAGAAGCACAACCAATCTCTAGTAACTTTCAGTTTTCCAGTAGAGAAATATAGTAGGCCTAGTGTTTGCTACTGACAATAGGCCTCCCGCTTCCATCTTCTTCAAACGGACCACTAGGATGACATGGGCCCTCAGATAAAGTTATGCTCTTAAAGGAAGCAGATGTGATAGTGGAAGAAAAGTGTGCCCGATCAGTAGCGAAGAGCAATCCAGCTTAAATAAATCACAGACGGAGGTAGCAGTTGAATTTGAAGTAATGTCAATTTCCTCACCTCTAATGACGTCTGTTTTCCCCTTGAAAGTTGTCACTTGGCACATCGGAACAAAGTGAACTAACATCGGCTTCTTCCTCCGCTGTATCTGCATTCTCCACACCAGCTGCAGCGGCAGGAATATCAGTAGGCCTACCTGAGGTTTGCATCTTAAAGAACGATTTGGTAGAAGGAGTACCGACAATAGGAGCTTCAAGTTTTGACTTTTCTCTGCTCTTTTCTGAATGCCAGCACTATACTTACGTTTCAAGGAAACATGACTGATGACGATAATTTTCCTTTTAGGTATTATATTTAAAAGTAGGCCTACAGCAAATGAATGAATATAGCGGCTGTTTTATGACTGGAGACTGGACAATAGGCCTCCCGCTTCCATCTTCTTCAAACGGACCAATAGGATGCCATGGGCTCTGTGTAGTGTGTATACAGGCTTTTTTAACCATGGCTTGTACAGAGACACTCAAAGAGACAGGATGAGACAGAGACTGCGATATATATAAAAATAATTATACATATATTATATATACAAACATTATCTATATATAGGCTACACATAATGTATTATATATATGTGTATCTATATATAATATTTGTATATCTGTATATATATAGAGAGAGACACAGAAAGAGACAGAAAGGCAGACAGAGAGCGCTTATATTATTTCGAGCATTCTTTGCTGGAGCAGAGGTTAAAGGTTACACAGTGCACATGGTTTCACGCCTGAATGGAAGAATATAATCTCTGGCCATATATGTACAACTGAGTGTTCGCTTCTACTATGACATTCTACTCGAACACATGTTTAGGTGACTTTATTAGACTGTTAGACAGACACCACACAATCATACGTCTGTGGACCTGCAGTTGTGTGTTGTGTATCATCAAGCATCCGTCAAATACAGGCTATACAGGCTGCATAGCAAAATATTTTGCTGTATAATACAGCCAAAAATTTTGGCAGGGCAACGACCAGGGCAAAGGCTTTTTGACCAGGGCATTTGCCCTGGCATGCCCTGGTGTAGTGCCGCCACTGGTTCAAAACAGACCTCATCTCCATCTCCATCATGCTGTCTCATGGCTTGATCTCCCCATATTCTGGCCTGGCACCGGAAACAGACAAAGCAGCCTGGCTATTGACATGAACATCTGGATATTATTAATCAAGAAGTCCATGCTATTGAGGACTTGATTTGATGCAGCAACTGTGAACAAGCTGGTCTCCCTGACGTGGCTTTGTGTGGCACTGAGAAATTTAAAACATTTATATTTACATTTACATCTATATTTACATTTATATTTACATTCATATAATTATACATTTACATTTATATTTACATTTATATTTATTATTTACATTTACATTTATATTTACATTTATATTTACATTCATATTTGCATTTACATTTACATTTATATATACATTTACATTCATATTTACATTCATATTTACATTTATATTCATATGTACATTTACATTTATATATACATTTACATTCATATTTACATTTACATTCATATTTACATTTACATTCATATTTACATTTATATTCATATGTACATTTACATTTATATATACATTTACATTCATATTTACATTTACATTCATATTTACATTTACATTCATATTTACATTTATATTCATATGTACATTTACATTTATATATACATTTACATTCATATTTACATTTACATTCATATTTACATTTACATTCATATTTACATTCATATTTACATTTATATTCATATGTACATTTACATCTATATATTCATTTACATTCATATTTACATTTACATTCATATTTACATTTACATTCATATTTACATTTATATTCATATGTACATTTACATTTATATATACATTTACATTCATATTTACATTTACATTCATATTTACATTTACATTCATATTTACATTTATATTCATATGTACATTTACATTTATATATACATTTACATTCATATTTACATTTACATTCATATTTACATTTACATTCATATTTACATTTATATTCATATGTACATTTACATTTATATATACATTTACATTCATATTTACATTTACATTCATATTTACATTTACATTCATATTTACATTCATATTTACATTTATATTCATATGTACATTTACATCTATATATACATTTACATTCATATTTACATTTATATTCATATGTACATTTACATTTATATTTACATTTACATTCATATTTACATTTATATTCATATATACATTTACATTCATATTTACATTTACATTCATATTTACATTTATATTCATATTTACATTTACATTCATATTTACATTTACATTTATATATACATTTACATTCATATTTACATTTACATTCATATTTACATTTACATTCATATTTACATTCATATTTACATTTATATTCATATGTACATTTACATCTATATATACATTTACATTCATATTTACATTTACATTCATATTTACATTTACATTCATATTTACATTTACATTTATATATACATTTACATTCATATTTACATTTACATTCATATTTACATTTACATTCATATTTACATTCATATTTACATTTATATTCATATGTACATTTACATTTATATATACATTTACATTCATATTTACATTTACATTTATATATACATTTACATTCATATTTACATTCATATTTACATTTATATTCATATGTACATTTACATTTATATATACATTTACATTCATATTTACATTTACATTCATATTTACATTTACATTCATATTTACATTTATATTCATATGTACATTTACATTTATATATACATTTACATTCATATTTACATTTACATTCATATTTACATTTACATTCATATTTACATTTATATTCATATGTACATTTACATTTATATATACATTTACATTCATATTTACATTTACATTCATATTTACATTTACATTCATATTTACATTCATATTTACATTTATATTCATATGTACATTTACATCTATATATACATTTACATTCATATTTACATTTACATTCATATTTACATTTACATTCATATTTACATTTATATTCATATGTACATTTACATTTATATATACATTTACATTCATATTTACATTTACATTCATATTTACATTTACATTCATATTTACATTTATATTCATATGTACATTTACATTTATATATACATTTACATTCATATTTACATTTACATTCATATTTACATTTACATTCATATTTACATTTACATTCATATGTACATTTACATTCATATTTACATTTACATTCATATTTACATTTACATTCATATTTACATTCATATTTACATTTATATTCATATGTACATTTACATCTATATATACATTTACATTCATATTTACATTTATATTCATATGTACATTTACATTTATATATACATTTACATTCATATTTACATTTATATTCATATATACATTTACATTCATATTTACATTTACATTCATATTTACATTTATATTCATATTTACATTTACATTCATATTTACATTTACATTTATATATACATTTACATTCATATTTACATTTACATTCATATTTACATTTACATTCATATTTACATTCATATTTACATTTATATTCATATGTACATTTACATCTATATATACATTTACATTCATATTTACATTTACATTCATATTTACATTTACATTCATATTTACATTTACATTTATATATACATTTACATTCATATTTACATTTACATTCATATTTACATTTACATTCATATTTACATTCATATTTACATTTATATTCATATGTACATTTACATTCATATTTACATTTCTATTATATACATTTACATTCATATTTACATTTACATTCATATTTACATTTACATTCATATTTACATTTACATTCATATGTACATTTACATTCATATATACATTTACATTCATATTTACATTTACATTCATATTTACATTTACATTCATATTTACATTTATATTCATATGTACATTTACATTTATATATACATTTACATTACATCTCTGAACCTACAAGAGTACGGAAATCAACAGAACTGGGTCCCTTGGTACAGTGCTCTCAAATGCTCATTCATTGTGTACTGTGTTTATTATTGTATTTTTAAATAGTACCTGAGGTACACACAATCCCTCAGGTCCATTAAATTATTAATGCCCGGAGACAATTTATAACGAATGACTAGTTCTGGCTGAGCAAAAGTCCCATGGAAGGCATAGGCATTGAACCACTGAAGCACAGTCATTGTAAGATGCTGCAAGAGGTAGATAGTTTCTTTAGAGTATCCAGCAATTTAAGTCAGTCATCATCATCATCATCATCATCATCATCATCATCATCATCATCATCATCATCATCATCATCATCATCATCATCATCATCATAATCATAATCATCATCATCATCATCATCATCATCATCATCATCCTCCTCCTCCTCCTCCTCCTCCTCCTCCTCCTCCTCCTCCTCCCAGACTTGTATACGAGACATAAAACTCGAGACCGAGACCGAGACCGAGACAGTGGGGTTCGAGACCGAGACCGAGACCGAGACAGTGGGGTCCGAGACCGAGACCGAGACGAGACACCAGGTCCGAGACAGTTCGAGACAGTTCAAAACGAGTGAAATGCACATTGGACCCAAGTCCCGAAACAATTTTTCTCAACTTTTGAAGTCTAATACAAGGGTCAAGTCACTGAAATCAGCCGATCACCTGAATTGTATAAACTATAAAGAAATTAAATATTTCAGCCATTCTGAAATCTTCTAAATGATTCTAAATTTAAACCAACAAAATTCCATATAGGCCCTAGGCCTATTAGCGATTTAGCGACATAAGTCACATCACTCACCTTGAGAAACTAAGCTTAGATGTTGTTAAAAGAGTTTTTAATAATATGTTGGCTTTACACAAACGACGAACGGCATGCCATTTATTTTGGTTTTCATTGATTTCAAACTGCGTGAATGCAAATTTCACGATTTCAGGTTCTTTATGAGACATTTTAAGATATTTGGAAATTTTGGACTGAAAGTGCAAACTTAAGACTGTTTTTTTCAATACTCTTAAATCTTAATATCAGAAACACCATTCGGCACAAGACAATTTTACAGCGCAATACTGTACGAAGTTTCGAGCAAAATACAGTTTGTACGAGAACTTTGGAGACCGCTTCTACAAGAGAACAAGACTTTCGCTTCGAGACAGTTTCCAAAAAGACAAGACTTTCGTTTCGAGACAGTTTCCAAAAGTCGAGAAATGATCTCGAGACCGAGACCGAGACCGAGACAGTGGGGTCCGAGACCGAGACCGAGACCGAGACATCGAAAAACCTGTCTCGAGACGTCTCGAGACCGAGACAGTGTCTCGAGACAATACAACTCTGCCTCCTCCTCCTCCTCATCATCATCATCATCATCATAGGTTGTTTACAAAGTGCAAATTACTATAACCACCAAATGCACTGCAATGCTTCTCTAATCCATGCCATAAATGCCCTTATAATGTTGTACAAGGAGAAGTGAATGAATGATTTCTCTTATTGGAACTGCTCCAGGAGGATAAACTAGATTTTTCTAAGGCTGATTTAGGTGGCTGCAGCATACATTGGGCTTCACTGTAGTCTAATTTGTGCTCTTCCTCTATCCGCAGGCTTATGACATCTGGTATGTATTTGCCTGACTGCCATTTGCACTGACATCTGAGCAACAATTGATCAAAACAACATGCATTGTTGCATTACAATGCTTTGTTCAATTGTTCGTTTTCATGTCTGTCATTACGCCTCTGCTTATGCTTATAGTGTTTCAGTAAACATTTTCTGTCATAAAGTGTCAGAATTTGTCTCACTCTAACGAAGGTCACTTAATTGTATCTGTAAAATTAATGTAATTGCAAGCGAACATTTATAAAGCACCAATCAGCGATTCAGAGGCACTCCCAACCCAAGTCAGTGCTATCGCTAACAAATAAAACGGACTTGAGGCACTTCTAAAACAGGCAAAGATAAAGGCTACTTACTTACTAAATACATGCATATAATTTAAACGTGAATTTATATCTTTGAAATTTATCAGTGCCATAGCATGAGCCCTGGGATGCATGCTAAAGACAAAGCACAACAACACCAAACCCTTCCATCTTGCTGCACAACTATGCATAACGCTTTATCTGACTTTTAGCTATGAATAGCATTTCTATTCATGCTTGCCCTTTGTTTACATTTTTGGTACGTGCCACAACAGTCCAATGACAACCAAAACCCCTACATTAGCTGAGGTTAGAGAGCAAACAGACTTACAGAGTGTAAACAATCCATCAGACCCTACTTCAGAGCAGGCAGATGCAAGGCCATCTGAACAGAGTAGATGGCTCCCTTGACAAGTTGACAAGGGGGCGGGTGAAAGTATCCAACCTTTTTTAAAAGTATCTAGTGTTTAAAGCATCTTCAGTACTGTCAATCTCTCACAGAACATCTACCTCAAGCATTCCCATAAATTAATTCAACAGAAAATAGACAAGCATTCTCATCACCATACCGCCATTTACTACTACACACAAAATCCTTCGGCAGCACCTATATTATAGACTACTTAAGACGTTCCTCTTTGACCGGGAGCCCCTCTGAGTAGTTATCTTGCAGGGGCGCTATATAAATTCCATAGATAGATAGATAGATAGAAATAAAAATTGGTGTTATCAATCTTTAGTAGCTCAACTACAAATGTTCTCAGTTTGAACTCAAGCTGTTATGTTAACATTTTCAAGCTTTTGCTTTACATGAATATTGTTTGATTGCTCGTTTTCTTGTAATTGCAATTATGTCAACATTTGTCTCACATTAATGAGCGTTGTTTACTTCCTAAACATAAGTAAATAATTTCTAATAGTATTTGTGAAACTAATAATTGGGAAATCCTGAGAAAAGGTGGGATGTGGTACCAAGAAAGAGGGGCCAAGGTTGGTATAAGCTACTAGCTTTTCTTGGTTCCTGTTGCACTTGTTAATACAAGACTGCAGCTGTAACTAAAAATTAGCAACTGGTTCAAAAAGGATATACTTACTATATTATGTTACATGTTTTGTGTAATAAACAATATATATTTTCGTTTATTCAACAATCCGGTTGACAAACCGCAACCGGTTACCGTTACAGTGTACAATTATGCAATTCACAAGACACAAATCTTAACTACTAACAAAACAGACAGCCTGCAAACACAAAGCATATCCGCCCAACGGGGGCTCAAACTCGGTACCTCTCGGTCTCTTAACAATAACAATAACAGTTACAATTGCCTTGACCTCCTCACCAACGACTAAAGCAGCAGAAAGCAACACTGGGCTCGAAATTACTAGCGGCAGAACACCTGGCCTCAAGCATAGCAAATAATCAGAACCCAATGAAGAGCTGCAGAAGGATTTCCAATAAAAGCCGACGGCGTGACCATTCTATGGCACGTTTGCAGCAGTACGTTAAATCCCATAATGTGTCAATTCACATATTTCACACTCGGCTCGCCTCGGATGCCTGCGAAGCATTAAAGCTAACATAAATGGCACATTATGGCTGCATAATAATCGACCTCGGGCAGCAAAGTCCAACGAATGACTAGAATCCGGAGCAAAGAAAACAGACTGCTCGGCTGTAATAATCGGGAAGAGAGGGTAACGCTGTCGATAGAAGCCAACGCAGCCATATACCCTCATGATAAACTCCGCCACTGTTTGCTTTCTGACAGTGCCAGTCCCAAGCCTCGATAAACGAGGAGGGCGACGCTAATGGTCTTTGTTACCACACAGCTAGTCGTTAAACTGAAACTACATGCCCTTATGAAACTGTTAATACATTTCGGACAAGAAAATGTACGGCACAGTCTCAGCAGAAATCAGAGAAAGGTTTCTCTATAAAATGCATTATTTCATCCAAATGCAAGTACGGTATGTATCTAGAACAGTGCTTCCCAATCTTATATGTCTACGGAACCTGGAAGCACTGTAGGACATCGGAAGGCAATATAAGGCAAAATGTTGTGAGGGGAAATGAGACAAGATATGGGTAGAAGGAGCCAAAAGCCATTAAGACGCATATGTATGTATGTATGTATGTATGTATGTATGTATGTATGTATGTATGTATGCATGAGCACTTGTTATAGCGCCCCTTCAAGATATCTACTCAGAGGCGCTCCTGACTACAGCGTGGACACTGAATCGGAGTTTCACGCCGAAGCGCATGAGCAATTGCGAGTGAAGGACTTGCCCAGGGTCCCTACGCGACAGCTTGAGGTGGATTCAAACCCGGCAACCCTCCGGCTGCACGGCACCGAACATACCCCTACACCACCGCACCCCGCATATCAACATATAGAGAGCTGGAAACAAAAGCCATTGTGTGCAACAAATAACAGATAACGGTATGTATGAATATACTGGTAAATGTCTACAACACTGTGGTCTAAAACATCTAAAAAGTGTTTTCCTTGCATTGCTTCCTACCTCTTTCTGCATCAGAAACAGGAAGGAAAGAAAGGGATTTATTGGATCGATAACCCATTGGCCATGCCTCTCTCCTACAGCTATCTACCCGTATAGCTCTGCAGGACACAACCAACTGACACTGAAGTGTTGATGCACCAGGTTAAGACTCACTTGCTCACAGTGACTTTCCCAGACTGTCAATGCAGTTCTTAGTGACTAAAGGTTTAAGCGGTACATTTCCACCAGATGTGTACCTCTTGCAGATAATTTACAGCGAAAGACTTTTATTGTTAGAATGTTGTACTCCTATTGACATTTACTGTTGATTGTTGTTACGATGTATGTACACCAGAGTGCGGATATGCAATTGGTTTTATTAAAGAATATACTTACTTACTTACTTAGTGAGGATGCCGTTTCAAGAAATATAAGGTAGTTGACTGGACACTGGACAGTTGGATGGAACTATAGAGACACTATCATATATTCGTTTATTGTGTTAACAACAGACATAACGCTGTAGGTGTAGGCTACATAGAAAAAAAAGATATTATAGTATGGAGTAATAGCTTAGTAAGAGTTCAGGAATAACATATGAGATACAAAATTTTGTGAGTCTTTGTCAGGAAGGTTAAAGTTACGAGGTCTGACCCTAAGAAAATAGGGCGTAAGATGTTGTAAAATAAAAAACTAGGCCTATAGGATTCATTCATAAGATCCATATCCAATTCCAACCTCACCCACCATTAATATTTCTCCTGGAATATATAATTATCGCTCCTTTCAAATTTCTTGACTGCTCTTCTGACTAGCACACATCTTAAATGTTAACTAGTAACTTATATATCAAACGGATACCTAATGCAAAAGGAGTCACTGGATGGTGCACCAACACCCGGTAGTAATCAATTCAATATCCAAAAACATCAGTCCATTAAGTCAGTGAGCAAGTCTATCGTGGACATGCAATCTGAAAAGGTTAAGTTAAGTCTTAAGTTGAGAATGAAACAACACAAGCGACTTAACAGAATAAACAGACAACAGCTATAGGGAGATAAATACTAAATCTATGTCCAGCAAGCGATAAGCTCTTTCAATAATAAAAATGAAGATAGTCATCAATGAAATCCAATCAGCATTGACAAATCACTGTTTCCATCAGTCACCCTGCCATCTTCCCCTGGAAAAGCCATCTAGGTCTTCTCAAAGCATCACAGGCATAGCCAAACAACTGTCACATTGCGCACAAACACTCACTGAATGTCAGAAGTACTCTAGCGCATTTGACAGATTCCCAATAACTATCCTGTCACGCATAAAAACTACATTCAACGAATGTACGCTATGTACAGTGATTAAAAGCAGTTTCTAGCAGGACACGTGCAGAAATGTAAATAAACACTGATAAATGAAAACCTATAAAATGGTCCAATGGCAACACATCAGCCTTCTATGTCAGGTTCGATTTTCTTAATAGCACCACTTTCAAATGGCATTTCATTGTCTCTGTAACTCGCATCAGTGAATCAAACACCATTCAAACTGGTTCACTGTTGAACTATGCTGCATAAATTATCTCTTTTATATAACACACGGATGCCGGTTGACTCCCCCCCCCCACATAATGCACTACATTTGAAGGAAAAAGAAACAAAGGCAGACCAAGACTACGCTAGATAGATAGTATTAATGAGGACATGACATCACATGGACTGAGACTAAGGGGGAGCAATGGACTTGATAAATGACCGAGGACAATGGAGGTAATTTGTTCGTACCCATCGCCCCCAAATGGCTGGCATCAGGAACTGATGATGATGATGATGATGATGATGATGATGATGATGATGATGATGATGATGATGATGACGACGATGATGATGATGATGAATATTACTACAATACACTTCAGAGAGACCCAGAGCACCGGGGACATCTAAAACAAAGGCAGGGTTAGTCAATTTATAGACAATTCAGACAAATCCCAGACAACATATGAGCTTCTAAAAATACCGGACATAAATGTCAAGCTGTGGAGGCAGACAAATACCATCGCCACCACCCCCTCCATCAGTCACAACCCAGCAGCAAAGTATTTTCCATTGGACAGCAAAAAACTGATTGGAAGCAACAGAATGAAGGCATGCCTACAATTCCATAACAAAACAAACAGGCTTATGAGCGGCTCCATACAGTTAAACATAAACTTCAGTAAGTAAGTATTTACTTTAGTGAACCACCTGCAAATGCACTGCAGGAACATTGGATAAGAACTATCAAAGAGTGTTCATCACAAACAATGATTAAATGCAATTACGAATTCTTTTGCTAACTGATGTAATATATTCGTTCGTAATGACATTTACCATAATATAGGCTAGTACAGAGAGCACCTCTGAGTATACGGTATATCTCGAAAGGGCGCTATATAAATCTTCAAAAATTTTACATTACATTACGAAACAGACGTCTATGTCTAAGTCGATCTATGTCACCTCTTGGGCCCGACCTACTTAACAGCAACACCAAATTCATAAACATAGCAAACCTGTTGCAGATGAAGTCCATGTGGCACCGTGTGTGCCAGGTAAAACAGCAGACAAGAGCAAATCTCAGAGTAAGTGCCACTGCACAAGTGAACTGGCTACAGCATCCAATTTACAGGTACAGCAGCTACTGCACGGGCTCTAAGAGCTCCTGCGCCACCCAATAAACCCCTCAGCCCAACAGACCCTCGAGCAGTTGCCAGCTGCAATCAAAGAACATCATTATCCACGGTGGCTGTAATTTCAGGTGGTGCGTAATGTTTCCAAGTCCTGTTATGTGGTAATTTGTGTGAGACGGGCTTCAGCTGCTGCCGCCGCCAAATGCCTGTCATGCATGAACGATATTTCATCTGCTCCTCCATATGAACAAAACGTGCACAGACCATGCACGCACACCACACACACACACACACACACACACACGCACACAAACACACAGACACACAGACACACACACACACACACACACACACACACACACACACACACAAACACACACACACTCACATGATCAATCCAGTATCACTACATGGCAATCAATGAAATTATCACTCACCACCCCATAAACAACAAATACTACCAACAGCACCACAACTACCATTAACAACAAAAAATAAAACCAGCAGCACCATGACATTATCAACAACAACAACACATTTTCATCCTTCTTTACTTCTAATTTATGACTGCCTATTCTGCTTGGTGAAAGGCCTACTACTCTCCACCTCAAGTCGCTGCGTAGGGACCCTGGGCAAGTCCTTCACTCGCAATTGCTCATGCGCTTCGGCGTGAAACTCCGATTCAGTGTCCACGCTGTAGTCGGGAGCGCCTCTGAGTAGAAATCTTGAAGGGGCGCTATGAAAAGTGCTCATACATACATACATACTCTGACTTACCAAAATCACTACATGCTGACACATGAGGCCCATAAAACATGGCTTCATATTACCTATCAAGAACCATCATAACTGTATATCTCGAATTCTTTATAAGCACGTCAACTGACATATCGGATTTCTGCTCTTTGAATGTCTCGGGAAAACCCTGAACAATGTTGCTTATTTAAGTTGCGTCTGTGTCAGCTTATTATTATTTCTAATAAATGAAATTTGATTTATTGATATAGGTTGAGGCCCACATAAGCTGAGCCCATATGGGTAAAAGCTCACACAGGTTCAGACCCATGTAGGTCGAGATCACATAGTTTGAGGCCTGACTAAGGCCCTCACTGTCCGATCTCTCTCATAAATCCTGAAAGCAAAACATCCACAGAGTTTCCAGGAATTCAACTCCTGAGCTCACAATATGTGAAAGGAATGAAGAGTCAATAAAAGTTGATTTTCACAGCCAACCACAATCTATCCACACACCCTTACCGCAACTCTGAACATCCATGCCATCTGTCAGCTTTCGACGGGAATCCATTGGTTGGTTCCACGTGTGTGCGTGGGCCCGCCAGTGGTGACTTCTAGTTTACTGCACATTGTTTTGTTAACTGACGTAATATTTTCGTTCGTAATGACACTTAATATTATAATAGGCTTGCACAGAAAGCGCCTCTGAGTAGGTGTCTTGAAGAGGCGCTATATAAATTCTCAGAATGAATTAATGTACGCATCCACATTATCAACAGCTACACTTCCCAGAACCCTAAAGTCTTTCCCAATAATCCCCTGTACATTCGTTACCCAGTATTTTCTTGTGTATTAATTATATTCGTTTATTGAGAAAGACAACTCTGATTGGCACACCGCAATCAGTTACAATGTCAAAGAGTTTATAGAAAATAATAGGTGTTTAATTTTACTCATTATGCATTTGACCATAACGTTCAAATGAGGAATGGACATCGTCATTGAACACTAGCATAGAGGATTCCCTGCAGAGCATCAACTGGCTCATCACTTAACTCTCCTAATTGATCCTACAGTCCATGATATTTTCACATAACACAATGTGAACTCAAGGAACGTGGATGGTTTGCAGAGTGCCAACAGGCTGTGCATGTCTCTTTCCACAAAACCATTCATCCAGTCAATATTCAATCTCTCCACACGCCATTCATCCAATAACAATCCAGCATCTCCACAATTTATCCAAACACAATCCCATCTCTCCACATGTCATTCATCCAATCACATTCCACTTGCCGCACAATCCATTCACTCTACAATCCATTCATTCAAGCAAAGTCTAATCACACCACAGTCCACTTACCCAAATCATAATCCAATCTCTCCCCAATTCATTCACCCAATCCCCTCACTGCACAATCCTTCCCAAATCCTACAACCCCATCATCTCCCCCAACAATCCATTCCATCTTCAGCTGTAAACAGTAGTCCATTGGTTGGTTCCTCGTGTGTGCGTGGGCCTGCCAGTGGTGACTCTTTCAGCTACATTTTTTGCTAACCAATGTAATATATTCGCTCATAACGAATTTAACATCATGTAGGTTAGCACAGAGAACGCCTCTGAATAGATATCTTGAAGGGGCGCTATATAAATGTTCAGTTACATTACACTGTAATCCATTCCGAGTCCTACAGTCCACTATCACTCCAATCCATCCAAGCAGTACTCCGCTTCCATTCATTCAGCATCCTTTCTCGGCAACTGGCGTCATAGAACCGGAGTTATTACACTTCCCCGACTGCCAATCGACAGGCGAATTGCAGTGGCCGCGTGTCCGGCAATTTATTGCTGTGCAGATCCATCGCAAACGTCATTGGCAAATGACCTGTCACAGTCTCACTCACTAATATTGACAGAAAACGATGCAGCGCTCGGTCGAAATGAGCTCGTCTGCTTTTTGTCATCGCGAAGACTAAAACATTTATGAAGCGTTGGCACTATCTGAAACTGAGGCAAATTAATTGGAATGTTGTGGGTCAGCTATTTCTATGTCGAGAAATGCGAGTTTCCGGTTGAGACAATAGTTAAGTGCTCCTATGCTCAGATTACGAATCAGAATCATTTTAATATGCGATCTAAAATGTTATGTTCTACTAGTCACTAATCCTGTTTTGTTCTACTAGTCACTAATCCTGTTTTTCCTAAGTGACTCACTCACCCATTCACTCATTCACACATTGGTCACTCATTCATTCATTCATTCATTCATTCATTCATTCATTCATTCATTCAATTCATCCATTCATTCATCCATTCATTCACTAATTCATCATCCCATTCATTCACTAATTCATCATCCCATTCATTCATTCCATTCATTCATTCATCCATTCATTCATACACCCACCCATCCATTCATTCATTGGCCTCAGCTCAGCTGCTTTTGAATGGGTCACTGGTGCATCAGTGCAGACAAGTCACTGTACTCACGAGAAACGATCATCGTATGAACGCTTTAAATATTTAACAAATACAAGCAAAGTCGATCTATATAATTATACACATTCACAAATGCAAGTATAAATATATATATATATATACATATAATATATACATAATATATATACACAAACACAAACACACCAGAGACTCATAAATGATGTCCTTGGGAGCCTCCTCAAAACCTGGATACTCAGGAGGAGGCTGTGTTATAAGGAGTTTATTATCCATAGATGAATTAATTTTGCAATGCATGTCCCCCACCATGTCATTTCTAAGAATTTGTGGTACAATAAAGCGCGTTAAATTAAGTTTCCTTTATACATACATACATGCACACACACACACACACACACACACACACACACACACACACACACACACACACACACACACACACACACACACACACACACATAACACACACAATGTAACACACACACACACACACACAAACACACAAACACACACACACACACACACACACACACACACACACACACACACATACACACACACACACACACATACACACATACATACATACATACATACATACACGCAAAAATAAGTACACACATCTGCGCAAGTATGCAAACGCAAGTGCAGAACGTCTTCCTTCCAATCACTGACTTGGCTTGTTTTGGACATTCTAGACGCCATCAAATCCAGCCCCAATCATCTCATCAGTCACGGACATCTCCGGAATTACAGATCCAGATGCCTCCTCGCCAGTAGACACCACCACCACCACCACAGGGGCCTGCTATGAGTTATCCATTACTCTCGAATTGCATTCCATGATTCATAGATCTCACTTAGCACCTGATGTAACCTATATGCCATTTTATAATCCCAATAACAACATCATAAGATGCAGAATATACAACCGCTTCTGGGACTCAAAGGCCAAACCCACATCCTGCCTAATGGGGTAACCTAAGTAATAGCAAATCTGTTTCGTATGAAAATAAAACCTTGTTAAAATTCTACCATATATCCTAAAAACTGCATTGTCTACATGAAGAGGAAGGTTATATCCAAAATTAGATTCAAGATACTCATCTTGATATGAGCTGCCATGATCGAGGTGGCCTCAGAATTCTTATTAGTCATTTTATGCCCCACGGTATATAAGATCCCCCTGGGGGAATTGAGTATTAATTAAAGAATGGAAAAAACATTTGGAAGGCCCCTATTCTTCGAAATCCGGTGTTGCAAAAGTTTATTATTATTATTATTGTGTATTGTATTAAACACCACTATCTAATGACCAAGCATTAACTGATGGCGCTGAGCAATTATAAGCGAAGGACTTGCTCAAGGTCCCTTGACTATGTAAATTTGTTTGTTTTTGTTTCAATGTATTAATCTTGCCATGTAGGCCCTACAGTGCTGTGCATTTGCTAGTGCTTTTCAATAAACAATATTCGTACTTACTTACTTACTTACACAGTAATCATCTCAGAGGAGGCTCAACCCTGTACTCTCTGTGTTACAAGGTTAGCATTCAACCAATGGCGGAGACCTTTTAAATTTTCAGAGACGATTCTGTCAATTGATATTTTGTATTTTCGAATATAAAATACGCAGATTTTGAACCAAAAGTCCTGAAATGTCTGGTCTGACATCCATAGGATATCAGCTTTAGGAAAAATGAAAGAGTCAATTCTCAACTCGCCCAGGCTCACAAATACAGGCAAATATTAAAGACTTCAAATAGTAAATAACAATACCTTTCTAAAAAAAATTCTAGTCCTTTCTTAGATACAGAGATCGGATAAATAAACAAAATGAGCAACTGAAGCAGAAAATGTTTCCATTTTTTAAAAATTAATGATAGCTCATAACCTGTAAGTACCACAGGCAATTTTACACAAGGCTAGAAGGCTGACAGCTTGCAAAATATAGTAGCCTAATGATTTTAGATGGTACCCAAACGTGGCATTGATGTCATCATGTTTTCCCCTAAGTTATAAAATGCGTTGCAATACTTCAACGAGATTTTATAGAAGCAAGTAAACTTTAAAGGACTCACTCAAATAGAGTACAGAAAATAATTCAAGCATTAAAAACTTGATGCATAGTAGAGTATACAAAACATTTCAAGCATTAAATACATATAATATAAAGAAGAGTAGATAGTATATTTTAACGCTTGATAGAAAACTCACAAGTCTTTGCGACTGCGATCAGAAAAGCGCACACTTACTTAACAGTTTAGTCGGAATAATTCTGTCGATGGATGGACGTCGCTTAAGACGACACAGCCACAGATCGAATCGCCGGAGACATAAAAACTCGACTGGAATTGGAATCGATTTGGTCGGGGCACAAATCAATCAGGCGGAGATCAGAAGCTGACCGTTTCGGCTGATGTTCCATGTGCTTGGCAATCTCATTCGTAGGATCATATCGCGGCTTAAGAAAACAGACGGTGCAAGGAAGGACCGGGCGCCGTTATGTGTGCTGGACCGGGCGCCGTTCTATGCTGGACCGGGCGCTGTTATATTCTGCTGGACAGGCGGCACTCCATGTCAGAGACGCATTCTCACAATGGACGACCGTCCGGAATATTTTAGTGGTGTCATCGACAATGGATGATACGTCCGCGGCGGGGTCGTTGAATGGTTTAGCAGGAGGCAGATTTAGACTGATGTATCAGGAGACGGGATCTTATTAAACACCGAGTTATTAGTAGAGGGAGTGGGGTGCTCGATGGTGTAGCGGTTAGTGTGCTGGACTGTTAACAGAGAGGCCGGGGTTGAAATTTCCACCATGACAAAAATTTGTGTAAAAGTTTCTGCTCCATCTGCATCCCCTAGACAACAAAGCTATAATGGGCACACTGACCGTACACTGTCGGTGGGAAGATGAGACGACAAGGGAGAGGATTGGCCACACACCCTCATTTTGCCAAGGCTAAGAAAATGAGCTTGCTAATACCTCATACCCGTGGCTGCCTCTAAGGCTAGTTTAAGGGTCTTCTGCTCTTCTCTTCTATCAGTAGATTATGAACAGACCTGTATGAAAGCACTGATCTAAACATGTGTAACTTAGCAGACAATAAAGAGTAGTTTAAGCCTAGGAGAGGGTAGATTTAGTACGGTAGTTTTAATAGAGTAGCTTAGCAGAGGATAGTTTTAGTAGAGGGTAGTTTTACTAGAGTGTAGGTTTAGTACAGGGTAGTTTTAGTAGACTAAGTAGAGGGTAGTTAGTATGGTAGCTTTAGTAGAGGGCAGTTTTAGTAGAGGGTAGTTTCAGTAGATGGTAGTGTTAGTAGGGTAGTTGTAATACTACATGGTAGTTTTAGTAGAGGGTAGTTTTAGTGGGGTAGTCTTAGCCGAGGGTAGTTTTATTACAGGGTAGTTTCAGTAGAGTGTATTTTAAGCAGCGGATAGTTTTAGTTCACGAGCATTAGCAAATAGATGGCTCTGAAAATTGTTCTCCATCTAGATATCTGATAAGTAATCACCCAGGTGCATCTGAGATCATTGGCTCATGGATTTCGGATTGACAGAGGATTACTGGGCTAATATGCAATTTCCTGCTCTGGTCATATCGTTCATATGATAGAGCATATGGGAAAACTCCTGCAGCTGTTATCTGTAATTCTTTAACCCACAAACTGATCCTATAATTTAGCAATAGCTTTGTAGGTAATCATGGCTCTCAGATACCTATAAATCATTAGCACAACGCCAAAGTATATAGAAAAAAACAGCTCTTAACTTTTTGCATTGCAGCATTCATTACAGATAGTTGCATCATTATCTTGCATCTCTCGTAGCAATGCAACAGAAGTTTAGTTAAATGCAATATGTACGGATTAGTTTCAGTATGGGTCATTAGAAGTATGAGCCAAATGCTGGATGTCACTTTTTCTCTCTGCATGTTCTCTCTGCATGTTCTCTCTGCATGTTCTCTCTGCATGTTCTCTGTACGTTTTTCTCTGCATGTTCTCTCTGCATGTTCTCTCTGCATGTTCTCTCTGCATGTTCTCTCTGCATGTTCTCTCTGCATGTTCTCTCTGCATGTTCTCTCTGCATGTTCTCTCTGCATGTTCTCTCTGCATGTTCTCTCTGCATGTTCTCTCTGCATGTTCTCTCTGCATGTTCTCTCTGCATGTTCTCTCTGCATGTTCTCTCTGCATTTTTCTCTGCATGTTCTCTCTGCATGTTCTCTCTGCATGTCTCTCTGCATGTTCTCTCTGCATGTTCTCTCTGCATGTTCTCTGTTCTCTCTGCATGTTCTCTTTGCATGTTCTCTCTGCATGTTCTCTCTGCATGTTCTCTGTACGTTTTTCTCTGCATGTATGCGTGCATGAATATGCCCATTTATGTATGTGAGTCTATGTGTATGTATGTATGTAGGCCCTATATAGGTATTTATGTATGCAAGCATTTATGTATGTGAGTGTGTCTGTAGTGTATGTATGCATATAGGCATTTATGTATGCATTCATTCATGTGTGTGTGTATGCATGTATGTATGTGTGCATGTATGTAGGTATTTATGTATGTGCATTTATGTATTTACGCATGCATGTATGTACAATTGTACAAGAATGTATATATTTATGTATGTATGTATGTATGTATGTATGTATTGTATTTGTATTTGAACACTTGTTATAGCGCCCAACCAGATTTCCCATTGCTCCCGACTACTGCGCGAACGCTGAATCGGAGTTTCACGCCGAAGCGCATGAGCAATTGCGAGTGAAGGACTTGCCCAGGGTCCCTATGCCGCGACTTTTGAGGTGGATTCGAACCCGCAACCCTCCAGCTGCAAGGCACCGAACATACCCCTACACCACCGCGCCCCAGTTGTATGTGATGTGTTGTATTGTGTGTTGTATTGTACTCCACGTTTATAATGCGACCGAGCCACCCGCAGTAAAGATCCGAGAAATTAATCTCTGATAATCCGACCCGACCGGGAAGCGAACCCGGGGCGCCGGCGCGGCGAGCGGGCACCAACCCACTCGGCCACTCAGGATGTATGTCATGTATGTATGTATGTATGTATTTATGTATGCATTTGTATGTATCAAGATTACCTTATCATATCTTGCTACACTGAAAACCTAGCATAGCCATATCCTTGCCTTACTTCTTTATCTTACTCTGCCTTAAACTGCCTTCATGTATCTTACCTGACCAGATAGTCTACTGTCTTACTCTTGGGAGTGATCCATCTTCTTAGCTCTTAGAGAAATAATAAGACGTAAAAATTTAATGAGTGCAATTACCCTGGCAATAGCAGCACAGGACTTGCTGAGACATGAGTCTGGCAGCACCGTATCATCTGGCATTGATCTCAAGTGATTACTAACAAGAGGATTTGTAGACTGAGCATTGGACAGATTATAAGTGACGAGTCTGCTAAAAGAACGAGAACAAGAACAAAAACCTGATTTAAGACGAAGACAGTGTGAAGAAAATTTAAAAGGCTCTACATAAATGGACAGTCACAATCATATAGGCATGTAACTCCGCCACTGTTTGTACTCCGACAGTGCCAGTCCCAAGCCTGGATAAAGGGGAGGGCGAATTAATGATCTTTGTTATCACAGAGTGTTATTAAACTGAAACTACTAGGCCTACATATAGGCATGTACAGAATCACATTTACTGCAAGACATTTTAGGCATATCACCCTGATCATGGCGCAAGGCATTTTGGGGTGGGAGAACGATCTCCCAAGGTTTAACGACACTGTGATAACAAAGATCATTAGCGTTGCCCTCCTCCTTTATACACGTTTGGGACTGGCACTGCCAAAGTACGAGCAGTGGCGAAGTTTACAGTTCTGAATGACTTCTGAGTCTCTTACATATTTCGTCCAGAGTGGGTTCCCCCCCCCCCCAATCCAGGAGGGGTTAGACGCCATTTTTTTCAAGGGCTCTGAACATGAAGATGAGGACCGACAAGGGCAGAAATGCAACTGACACTTCCGCTGTTGACAAAGACGATTCTGAATGCAGTCTGAAAGCAGTCGCCCTCGGTAGTTATCATCTCAGGAAAACGGGACCAACAAGAGAGGCACTGGGTTCATCCGTGCCACAGACTTGTTTCCATTTTCTCGGCAGCTGTGAATATAGCACGGCTTGAAAACATTTCCAATTACCAGCTGTTCCCGCGTCTCGACGAACGGCCACTTTGAAAGGCTCCCCATAAATCAGCCTTAACTCCCAGTGCGGTCAATCTGCCCACGGGCGGCGAATGGGCGGGAAGGAGCCCCCCCCCTTCCAACCGATTCTGTCGGGCAACGAATAGCAGCGGCACAAGACACGCGGGCATTAATAATCTCCAGAAATGCAATAAAAGACGGGCAAATGATCGGTCCATTCAGGCCGGAGCAAAAGATCCTGGGACTGGAGACCGCGCGGACAATCAGAAGGCCCTCTTCCAGATGGAGCCAGACGGAGAATAACCATTGGCAGGACGGATCCAGATCTATCCTTTATCAAATAAGACCAATTATTGCGAGACAGTCGTTTTCCACGTCGATAATTATGCACATGACCTGCCGCCATGAAACATTCATGCGTTCGATCCAACGCTAAATGGAATACAAGCATGCACACGTTCACTCCTAACATTGTACACACACGACAGTACAGCATGTACACTTCAGGTATAATTCCCTGCAGAAAACGGCTGGAGACCCAGTGGCGGAGTAAGTTAATGGGGTATCTGTCAGCTGAAGCCAAAAAAACATAACAAATGCAAAATTTACACAGGGCAATCCTTTCTCATGCTAATGTTTCACTGGAACGGCCTCCCTCACAGTGTGATTCTAATGAGTGATATGAGTGGGGTAATGATGGTTAACTGAGGGTGATTCTAACGAGTTAGATGAGTGGGACAATGATGGTTAACTGAAGGAGCTTCAAATGAGCAAGACGAGGGGGTAGTGTAACGGATTGAAGAACAGAGATCCAAGAATCGAGTCTTGTTGAATTCCTCATGCAATTGAGAGGACATGATTGACAGTATGTTTGTTCATTATCAGCGCAAATTCTGGTGCATTTTGATTGTTTCATCAGTTAAAGCACAGTCAACCCATATAAGAACGGGTTAATTTCCGGCAACAGGAACATAGGGACACTGACCCCCCTGAGGCAAAGTGAAAGTCAAAGAACAGACAGAGACAGACACAGACAGACAGACAGACAGACAGACAGACAGACAGGCAGACAGACAGGCAGACAGACAGACAGGCAGGCAGAGGCAGACATACAGACAGAGGCAGACAGAGGAAGAGCCAACGGAAAGGCACAGAAAATTGTAAATACAAATGTAAGTCTGCTAAATTTCTCAGCAACGTACTAAAGCCTTGTCAGGAAGCCCAGCTTATTCACCTACCCTGAAGCAGATAGACAGACAGACAGATACACAGACATACATACAGACAGACACAGACAAACAGACACACACACAGACACAGACACACAGACTTGTAGCCGTCATCTGATGGCACGGCTGGGCTGAACCAGCAGATAGCCAGAATAATGAAATAACATTCAACGGACAGACACTTGACACTGGGAATAATTGGATGACCCCTCTGGTCACGTGATTAGATTGGACGCCGGTCTAAAGAGCGCTGGCTAACCTGATCATGACGAGGTCAGAGAAATGATTATCTCCCGGACAAATTAGGAGATTTTTCATCTCCATATTTGCCGTGTAAACCGGAGTCATTCGATTCACCCACCAGCAGACAACCAAACATGTCTAGCATTCTCCTCCTATCACTAAATTAAATACACATTTATGCAGGGTGCTAGAGACGCAACAACAACCTGGTCAGTGTCTATGTAGCTTAGATATTTAGGTCAACACTGGACCGTAATCATAGCTGTAATTAGTAATTTATATAGCCCAGTTTCAAGATATACAAAAACAGAAAGGTTCTCTACGTTAGCCAAAACCGTGCTTAAGAAGGTCTCTTAAGATATCTACTCTGAGCAAATTGCTTTCTGTTGTGAATGTCATTCATTGTGGAGTTTACATTTTAATCTTCATTTCTGGAAAGTTAAATGTTATCATCTCGTTAGGGGTCATCCATTAATTATGTCAACAAATTTTAGGCCTTTTTGACCCCCCCCCGTGTCAACAACTGTCAAACATTGACGGACCCACTAACAAATTATGTCAACAATCCCAGAACCCCACCCCCTACAAAAAGGAACAAAATGGCTCAATACATGTAGAATCTTTTTTTTTTAAATTTTTGACTAAAACATGCAATCTCGAATTTCAAAATATTATGAGTTTAGTTTATTATCAGCTTTTTAGTAGTATTAAACATTAAGCACTTTCTACATTTTTAGCATTTCTTAATGTTTTCGCTACCATTTGGAAGGGTCTGTGTTGGTTTATTGGAGAAAAATTTCTTGACGTCAACTTGTACCGAACCCCCTTCCCCCTTGTCAACAACTGTCAAACTTTTCCAAACCCCCTCTCCCCTTATTTTGTTGACATAATTAATGGACGACCCCTTAACAACTAATCAGCCATCAATGAATCTAGATAATAGGGTGTCCCTATAATTAGTGGGGCTTCTGCCCCTTCTGGGTCTCCCCTATTCCCTAGCCAGTGCACTGAAATGTACTATGTATTATTGGAAGTCTTATATGCATTCTGTTTCTGGGAAATAAAAGTTTGTCAACCCACAACCTTAAGATTGGCAGCATAAAATCCTAATGTTAGTTAGGTCAGTGAATCATGTATAACGGAACAACAATGACTAGAATTCAGACGATCTGATGGGCATAAAGGTTGCACTCGTATTTCAAAAGGTGACATGATCGGGTTTCAATCAGTTCGACTGTGTGACCTAATACGTGACCTTACACGATCCTCTTACTTTCACCTACGGCGTCTCAGGGTTATTCGCAGATCTGTTCCTCTCTCTACCATGGCATCCATTGTCCATGCATTTGTCTGTTCCAGAATTGATTATTGCAACTCCCTACTTATTGGTCTTCCCAAGGTCCGTCTATACCCTATTCAATCTGTTCTCAATACTGCTGCTCGATTGATTGCTCACCTTCCTAAATACTCCCATATATCATCATTCATGGTTAACCAACTGCATTGGCTTCCTCTCTCTGACCGCATTCAGTTTAAAGTCCTTGCTTTGGTCCTCAAATCCAAACTGGGACTTGCTCCAAAATACCTCAGGGATGTCATTCGTCCTCCTCTTTCTGCATCTTCTCATCGGCCTTTACGATCTCTGGACCGATCTGACTTTTTGTCCCACGAGCTAGGACTATGATTGCTCAAACTCGATCCTTTGCCATCATTGGGCCCTCTTTATGGAATGCCCTTCACTTCACTTTGCGTGAGACTTTCCTTTCTGGATCATTGTCTTCATCTCTCTCTCTCCTTAAAACATATTTCTTCTCTCGGGGTTCTCGCACTGGGAGCGCTACTGAATGGCCTCGGCTGTGAGCGGCGCTATATAAATTACTAATTACATTACATTACATTATGCGCACTGTCGCTTTGTCAAATGTCGTCGTTCTTCTCCTTTCTCCAGGCTTGGGAGTTGGGAATGGCCCTGCTCGAAAATGAATGTCAGTGGCCGACTTTGACCTAAACCTTTGCAAGACTGGCATAAAATAGCCCAGAACTGAGCGCAGGGATTAAAGGCAGTGAGCCTGACATCCTGCCAGCCAAACGTCTTGAACCGGCTTTCAATGACAGGCGTCTTTATGTGCCTACAGAGTTGCTTGTAGCAATTGGCCGAGGACTGAATCGAGCCATTTCAATCTCTTCGGTTGCTGTCCATTAGCCGAAGGCAGCCGACTTCACAGCCGAACGGACCCGAAGGCGGCACAGCAACTGCCATTACCCATTAGGTCTGCTGCAGGCAATGATTCTTCCACTCACGGAACTCACACAGCTAACGGTCACACGTCTCCGGCGTCAATAACATCACAGCAAGTCAGTCAGTCTCTGTTTAGTAAGGAGACATCATCTTAAAGACAATGCTAGAGATGTTTAAATATATATAAATGTTTATAAATGTTTCATGTCTATATTTTTCTTTTGCTGATTTTTTGGGATTCAATAAACGAAGAATGAATGAATGAAAAAATGTGTGCATTTAAACCATTAAGAGTTAATCTTTAAAAAATTTGGTTTGAGATTTCTACTCTACCTGCACACCGTAGCCAACTCAGTTTTAATGCGTATACTGACCGTACACCGTTGGTGGGAAGATGAGACGGCGAGGGAGAGGACTGGCCACATCCACCCTCATATGCCAAGGCTAAGAAACTGAAGTCGCTAACACATCATACCCATGGCTGCTTCAGGGATAGCTCTTCTTCCTCGTCTTTTAGATCCAATCATGGTAACTAGGTAGCTTAACTTGTTGCATTAACACCATGGTTGTGGCATTAGTAAATGATTATATTATATGGTTACTTACCAGACTGCTACAGGTGTATGCATTTTGACCAAGTTAATCATCGTTAATCAGTGTTTCCGTTAACGCCCAAATGGCCGTTTTACGTCGGTAAAATCGTCCAAAACGTCCAAATTTTTCGGTGTGATTGCCAAAAGAAATGAGCTACGTCCAAAAAATTCTAGGTCAGGGCGTAAATACGTCCTCTTTTTGGACTCTAACGGAAACACTGTCGTTAATCGATGATTTGATTATGGTAACCAGACTGCTAAAGTTGTTTTTGCATTCATACCATGTTGCAGTTGATGATTAGCTCATGGCAATCAGATGACTGGCATTGACTGCCACAGGTGTAGGCCTATACATCTACCAGTACACCATGTTGCAGCCTTAACCGATCATTAGATTATGGAATACCTGTGCTGACATTTATGGTAATACAATCTGAATTAGGAATTTATTGGAATTGAAGTTGGCTGTCTGACAAGCAATAATGAGTCGTATTTGCAATGGCCTCCCATAAAGATTGAAAGCCTCCCTCCTCCTCCTCCTCCTCCTCCTCCTCCTCCTCCCTGTGTTATACCGCAATTCCTCCTGTGGCTTTTCATTATCTGCGGATTTAGAACATACTGATGCCCAGGGCAATCGCTCAACGGTATAGGACTATAGGTCGTTCATTGCATGCACTGCCAACAGGATTCCTCATGGAATGTCTTCTCTTGTGCTTAGTGTCGGTAGTAAACTGTAGTGGTCTACAGTACAAGTTCTGATGTTAGTTTGAAACAGAAACGGACAGTGCATTGCCCAGTGTGGCATAGTGATGGATTGCATATGCTTAGGGTAATGGTAAAAATTCTAGCAAGAAAAACAGAAGGGGCAGCATACACGCGGGATCGATTCCCGCTACCCTCCCAAAGGTCCACTCAGCTTTCCATTTGCTAGGTGGCGTTGGTAAAATGAGCAGTAGGACAGATGGGCGCCTTGCATGGCTGCCATACAGTTAAATTCGACTCCTGTAGTAACTGGGGATCATCCATTTGTACCATGACTTGTCATCATACTGCGTTCATGTCAGTTTGAATCAGTAAAAAATCGAAGATTATTATTATTATTATTATCCATTGCTCATTTCGCATCCAGGGTGTAAATTGCAGTCTGCCCTGTGAAAGCAGCAATCTACTACTATCATACTAGGTTGGCAGAAAATGTTCCACAGCTAGTCAGATAACTGGTATTATATTCTGTATCATTCCACTTCAAAACCCTGACCTTAAGGTCTGGTCTTCACAAAAAAGAAGAAGAGCAATCCTTTAATCAAGCCTGAGAGGCACCCATGAACATTAAGTGTTAGCAACTTCATTAATATTTCTTAGCCTTGGCATATGAAGGTGAAAGTCCAGTCATCTCCCTCACTGTCTGATCCTCCCAGTGAGAGTGTACGGTCGGTGTACTCATTATAGCCGATTTGACTATGGGAGTAGGAGACGAAATGTTGAAACAAATTTCTGCCCTGGCAAAGATATGAACCCCTAACCTCTTGGTTGACAGTCCAGCCGCGGGTCCGTGGTCCAGCACACTGAACACTAGACTCTAGCATAAAGACTGACCAGTAACAAAATGTGTTCTTGATGTCCCTGCCAAAGACCCAAGCAAAAAAATGGCACAGCATGAAACATTTGACCCCCTCATCAAGTCATCAATTTCACAAGTCCGTCATTTGGAGGTAACACAAATGAAAATAACACATCTTATTACAGAAAGCCAGTGCAGAGACCAAACAGCATTGTCAGAATTTTCTCCAATACAACCAGTTGGTCAGGCAATCCTCCTGATATCTTCAATTTCTTTGGGATTTTCTCCAGAGACGGGCATGATTAGTTAAATAACTAATTGGTTAGAATTACAATTAGCTGTTACTGTTAGTCTAATCAATTAGAATCTAATCGATTAGTTGTCCATCTCTGATTTTCACAAATTCCAATTTGTGTTTCCACATTCCATGCATTAAGTGAAGTTTACAGTAACCCTTGAGGGCATCGGAGCAAGATATTTTACGACCAGATGGTCTTCTTCGTACCTCTGATTTAATTACCTCATAGAAAAGGCATAGCAGAGATACTCCAGCCAGTCAGATGACTCCAGCCATTCAATCTATGGGAGAGTTTTATGTCCGAAGCGGGTGCATGCTAAAATCATCCGATCTTTGAACATTCAAATCACAGAACAACCAGTCAAAGGACAGAGCTCTGATGACATGCCATTGGTCCTGCACTACCCTCAGTGCAGTTGCGGCGCTACAGCAGAGCAAGCCAGGGCAAATACCCTGGTAAAAAAGCATTTGCCCTGGTCGCTGTCCTGCCACACGGCTGCCTGAATTTCTGCCATGCCGTGAATTTATTTCGGGCATAAGTCACCACTGCGCTGGTTACTTGCATGACTGTCCTGGCTATGCCCTGGTTACAAAAAATGTCTGAGTGGCCTCAGTGGAACAATAGTTTGCACGGATCCAGGAATCTCAGTGCTCAGTGTGGCATGGTGACGGATGGCATATGCATCTATTTCTCACATACAGCGTGTAAATCAGCAATCTGCGAATCAAACTATAGGTTGGCAGAATGTTGGTGATGTCAGTGATGGGAACAATGGAAACGTTTAAATGTCATCAAGTCAAAGGATGATTTTGAGGGTCTAATGAATGGCAGACCTACCAGTGGAGTCCAGGGTGACCCAGAAGACTTTAGTTACCTTTATTTATCATTTTTGATCTTAGGTAAAACATAGTCAACTTTCAGCTGCAAATATTCTCCTATATCTCATGTTCTAAATTTTGACATGGCACATTTTATCTTGATCTATCGGTTTTCCCACATTCTTATATGTCACATGGTAAAGTACCGGTATCCCACATTCTTAAATGTCACATGGTAAAGTACTGTGACACCTTATTTATTCTATCACAATCATGTTCTACTCTGTTCTATCCCACAGCGTTGTTTGTTCAATACCACACTGTTCCTTCTAAATCTCATCTGTTCCATGACAAACCTATTTGTTCCATCATAAATTCTCATTGGCTCCACCACATATTCCTATCTATTCCATTCCACAATCATGCTCATTTGTTCCATGCCACATTCCTGATCCATCTCATCTTACTTTGCTCCATTGTTTGCTTCATCTCACTATTTTATTAATTCGCCATACATTCTTCTTTTGCATCAAATCAAATATTCTTACTTTGTTCCATTGCACATCCTTCTTTGGTTCCATCACACATTCTTATTTGTTCCATCACATATTCTTATTTGCTCCATCACACATTCCTTTTTGCTACAAGTGATGTTCTTATTTATTCATCCCACATGTGCAGACATGACGTCCTCAATATTGGCAAAGCAGCAAATATTCGGACAAGTTCACTTGCATTATGAATCCAGTTACAGAGGAGAAATACCGCCAACACTAATGGCTGCCATAATTCAGCCAATGCACTGGTTATCTGATAGTTGGATGGCTGTTTTAATATTTCCATGTTTGCACGCCTACACTCGTAGATCTTTCAAGTCCATGACCAGACCCAAGACCCAAGGACTTTATTGCTGATAAAGACAGGTGAATATGAAGCCATTCTGTGTGTGTGTGTGTGTGTGTGTGTGTGTGTGTCTCTCTCTCTCTCTCTCTCTCTCTCTCTCTCTCTCTCTCTCTGTCTCTCTCTCTCTCTCTCTCTCTCTCTCTCTCTCTCTCTCTCTCTGCTTCTCTCTCTGCTCTCTCTCACTCTGTCTCCGTCTCTGTCTCTGTCTCTCTCTCTCTCTCTCCTCTCTCACTCTGTCTCTCTCTCCATATATTCTCTGTCCTGTCTCTGTCTGTCTGTGTGTGGGTCTTCCGTCTTGTCTCTGCCTCTCTGTCTGTCTCTGTATGTCTGTCTGTCCCTGTCCGGTTCCTGTCCCTCTCTCCCTTCCTCCCTCTACTTCCCTGCACCTCCCCTCCTGTCTGTCTGTCTGTCTACACACACGCATCGCCCAGGACAAGACTGATCCCTACCTGAAAATTCTTTGTATGCCATTCTTCACATGGGTCTCTTCTGGGTCAGCAGGGCAATCCATTGGCTAATATTACCCAATGATGTCTTGGCATCATCTGCAGTGCCCCAATGGGGGCACAGGTAATCCCCTCAGTGGGGCAGAAACAAAGGACTTGAAGAACCGTTTCCATTAACGAGAATCAGTTCTTTTATGGTCTTGTCAGCCAGTCTGTTTATCAGAAAGGGCAACAGTCTAGTAGTCTGCCAGGCAAAGATAATGGCCACACAGCAAGGGGCGTAGAAAGGACGATGCCAGTCACCAAAGCCCCTACTATACATCACCATCAACTCAATTATTTCCATCTAAGCTAAGATCTACGATAACCACATTCACTTGACAGCATTTGCAGACTCCACCACCTCCGTAATACTCGGGTGGGGCCAGTCCCAAGCAGGGGGTGATGTTAATCATCTTTGTTATGACCGGCGTTGTTTAACGTAATGCAACTTAAGGTTTACATAGCAGGGCGTAGCCAGGAAAAAATGTCGGATCGGGTTTTAAGTTTTAGCCTAGGAGGGGGGGTTCCATTGAAATCGTCGAAAAAGTTCAGTTTTTTTTATTTCGCTTAGAATTTCATATAAAAAACTTCGGCAATATATTTCGGGGAGAGGGGTTTGAAAGTGTAAACCCCCAAATACGCCCATGATAGCACCCCTTCAAGATGTGTAGTTGTATACTCAGAGGTGCTCTTTGCGCTAGCCTATATGATGTTAAATGTCATTACAAATGAATATATTACATCACTTAGCAAAACAGGAAACTACACCTGCATTTGCTCCCTCATTATAAAGATGTATTATAACTGTGTTTTATGCTGTATGTCCCATTGTGTGTTGGCAAGTGGAGTAATAAAGAATATACTTACTTACTTACTTACTTTCATCAGGTCCAGTTCAAAATTGACATATCAACCATCACACCAACACGTGTTCCTTGCCCACTGCTGACCATTTGGAATTGAACATCCCCCGTGGAATCATAATTTATTGGAATCAAATTATACCTAAACCAGTTGTTCCCAAACATATTGCATCAAGCGCCAAAACAAGCTATTGTGTAACTCCCAGCAGACCACTCATCTTTATTACAAAAATATTTTCCATAGAATATATATACAGTTAAGTAAAGGCTCTTCAAATGTCAAAACAAAATCATGTTGCTACTGAAACATTTGATTAAATGGAAAAATTCATGTGAGTTCAAGAAAAATACAGTACACCATTTATAATTCAATACGTGGCACTTAAACGCCCATCAATTATTGCAATTATTGCAATTATTAATGTTTAGAAGTCAACACTGACATCAATGTCTTGCTGGAGAGATGTCGTAGCTAAAGTCATAAGTGCTGCGAAGTTGTTATGAGTGAGCCTGGAATGATGTATATTTGATTTTATAAGTTTCATAGCAGACAATAATAATTGTTCATATCTGTAAGTTGAACTGTGGGACGTGGGACCGATATGATAAATTGTTGGACAAATGAACAGAAATATTTAAACTGCTCAACGAGCAGTTGTTGAGAAAATGAATTCACGTGCTCAGCAGTAGGTCTGATCCAGCTGGATAACGAGAACTAAGGTCTGAGTGTGTATACTCGTGTAATGTCATTCCAAATTGTATTTTTTCACAATGGACGCAACGAAGCCGCAAAGCAAAGCGGCTTACCATTCTCGCCTACGATAAACATGTATTTCTCTCTCTATTCTCGGCTGAACTAATGACTTGCACTGTTCTCACGTTTTCGCTTTTTCGCCTCATTTGATACTGTGCTCATAATTAAGGATGTTTTCATTAATATTTAATGACTATTTCAGTTATTTATCCACCTTAGACTCTATTTCAGTGTAATGGCTTTCGAGTACTGACCTGATATGGCTTCATTTTGGTTTTTAAAACATCTGACTTATTTGGACTTAATCTTATACAGCACCTATGAATAAGCTGGTCTCCCTGATCAAGACTTTGAGTGGTGCTAAGAAATCTTTGGAGATTTACAATACATTAATAATATTATTTAGGCTATTATTCTTTGTTTATTGAATCCCAAAAATGTCAACAAAAGAAGATAGGCCTACAGATTGTCATAAAACATTAACATGGGTATTGAGAAACAATCGGTGGACCCAAAAAAGAACCAGAGTATCATTTAAATAAGGTCACAAAATTAAAGGCAGTACAGATGATGACTAAGAACAGTCATCTTTCTAATTAAACATGTGACAAAATCTTAACTATGAAAATAATTGGATCATATACATGACCCACTAAAAAAGAGATAAACTTAACAAAGCTATAAAACAAGTTACTAACTAACATTGTTATTAACACATAATTAATAACAATGTTACATTACAAATACATTAACTAACTTAACGATGATTAATTAGCTAACTAAACTGCTTCCTTGTTCAACAAATTCCTCACAGATATATTCTTACCTATGGAGAAATCTTGGCTGAAGCAGAAACACATTGGCATCAATCAAACAAGCATTTCCATTGGCATCACAGCAGCAGCAGCAGCAGCAGCAGCAGCATCACCACTCACTGGATCCTTTTAAAAGATAAGCAACATACAATGCATGCATACACGTATTTAAGTGCATGTGCATAACTGCATAATGTGCCTTTCTAATGTCTATTCAATTCCATTGGATTGGATAGACTACATAAATGACGACATACAATCACTTGGGGTGCAATGGACTTGACAAATGACCGAGGACAATGAAGATCGTTTATTCGTACCCATCGCCGCCAAACAGATGACATCAGATACTGATAATGATGATAATGATGATATGTGTACAAATACATAAATTACTGTGATTCGTGTTT
This sequence comes from Aporrectodea caliginosa, assembly GCA_020284085.1. Taxonomy (NCBI): domain Eukaryota; kingdom Metazoa; phylum Annelida; class Clitellata; order Crassiclitellata; family Lumbricidae; genus Aporrectodea; species Aporrectodea caliginosa. The sequence continues at coordinate 1,982,702 of JACEVL010000143.1, forward strand.
AGTAGTAGTTTCAGTTTAACGACACTGTGTGATAACAAAGATCATTAGCATCGCCCTCCTCCTTCATCCAGGCTTGGGACTGGCACTGCCTGGCACTATGAAACGGACGTGCAGTGACGGAGCTGTGTTTGTGTATGTTTGTATGTATTTATGTGAAATTCTTAAGGCACCTCTCAAAGCTCTGATACAGTATGGCCATACTGAATAGCTTCCTTGTCTTCAATGGCTGAATAGCACATTGTTCAATGGTTGGTGAGTGTTGTTGGGTTCTGAGCACTGATAAGGAAAGAGCTTCCTTCACGTGGCCCCATATAAATGTCAGATTACCATTACATTACCTTAATAATCCGGTGCATTTCTAAATTAGCCATCTGAGACGATTTCTACATCAAAGGAAAAGCGTGATAAAGAGAATCAGCCGAAGGCGGCGGCACATTGCCAGATAGACGCCCCCCCCCTCACCACGGAGGAGGAGGCAATTGACGGGGAAGCTGCCAGTTGTTGTCTGATGCAGAAACATATCTTCTTCTTCTTTGGCTGCTGTGAGCAGAAGCGCTCTCCCTGTTCGGTTGACCAGCAGAAAGGAAAATGGATTGCTCAGATGGACAGGCCTTTGCCCCCTCAGTCCATTCTCAGCTCCAGTTGATCGGGATTAGTCATATAGCAAATGGATCAGATCAATGCGTGTATGTGCGTGTGTATATGCATGTTTGTGTTGTGTGTGTGTGTGTGTGTGTGTGTGTGTGTGTGTGTGTGTATATATATGTATGAACGTGTGTGTATGTTTTGAGTGTATGTGTATTTGTGTTTATATTATGTACATGTGTGCATATGTGTGTATGAGTGTTTGAGTGTGTATTTATATTTTGAGTGCATGTGTGTATTTATGTATGCATGCATGTCTTATACTTGGGTTCAATAAAATTTATGGTTATGGTTATGTGTATGCGTGTATGCATGTTTGTAAAATGAGATGTAGGACGTGATGGGCGCCTTGCATGGCTGCCATATAGAGTTAAATTCGACTCCTGTAATAACTTGTGATCCGTTCATACTGAATTGTAATCATACTGCGTTTGTCGGTTTGAATTAATAAAGAATAAGATTGATTATTATTATTACTATTTTTATGTATGTCTGCATGTGTGTATGTCAGTAAGTATCTGTAAATTTCAACATCATGAACCTCTCAAGATTCAGATGATACAGAAAAAACACAAGACTCATATCTTTACAATAAACAGGAGCATTGTACCCATTATTTCTGCGATGGCTAGGGGGCGCAGCTGGTGGCAGAAATCTCGAACTAAATTTCTGTCTTGAGGGGGTTGAACCCCAACCTCGTGACTGACAGTCCAGCATGCTAGCCACTGCACTATTGAGCGCCCCCTTTGCCTTATTTAATGCCAACTAAAATGATACAACCATACAGACAAAAAAACTGATGTACGTCATGCAGTGCAACAAGTAAACCATGATCCAGCAAAAGAAATTCTACAAGATAGACAAGAAAGAAGGTATACGTTAGTCATGTTACTACTTTTAATATTAGTTAAGTCATACTAATTAAGTATCAAATACATTTATGAATTTTAATCAAGAAAGATGGGTCAAGCTTAGTATAAGCTATTAGCGTTTCTTGGCTGCTGTTGCACTGCACTTGCTATTTCATGATTGTAACTGAAAACCTGTTCTGTGCAATAAATAAATAAATAAATAAATAAATAAATGTTGTTGACTTGCTTATCACGTTGTTTTTCCAGTCAAGGTCATTAAGGTATCAGTCCAGTTATAACAGAACAACCGCCGGAACAGACTCGACCAGTTGCAAAACTCACCCATAAATATTAATTTGCAAATGGATGATTGATATTCTCGGCCTGTTTAGATTGCTACCATAAGCTTGGCACTTCTTCGATAATCCGTCAAATGTTCTCTCACTGACAGAGACCAGGCTTTGAAATGTTGGCAGCATCTGCAGTATTCAGATGCTGCTAGTGGCAGACAATTGGAATTCAATGAGAGGATGATCACCTGACTAACTGACGCAAATCAACGGAGATCTGTTCATTATCCGGATTTAGCAGATGTGAAACAGGGGAACGGAGTCAAGGACAAATAACAATTAATAATAACTGAGTAATAATTAGTGTTAATCGTTTTCATCATGCTTTTGGTGGCAATATACCTGGAAAGGTCAGGACACAGAGAGTGGAGAAGAGAGACACAGACAGACCCAAGGAAGAGGACAGGGACCAGGATTGGGGCAGATCCACAGTGAAGCTAGAAAGGAGAAAACGAGTTTGCTCTTCCTCAGAAAAGCCTACGAATAATGTAACCCAACATTTATATAGCACTATTTGTGGCATCTCATGAACCCTCATACACACACACTAGAGTATCCTTATACACACACCTACCACACACACACATACACACACTCAAGAATCCTCAAGCATACATGCACACATACACACACACACACACACACACACACACACACACACACAAATAGAATACACTCACACACACACACACACACACACACACACACACACACACACCTACACACACACACACACACACACACACACACCTACACAAACACACATACACACACACACACACACACACACACACACACACACAAAGTGTCACACATACACACTCACACACACACACACACACACACACACACACACACCTACACACACACACCTACACACACACACACACACACACACACACACACACACACACACACACACACACAAACACACATACACACACTCACCTACACACACACACACACACACACACACTCACAAGCGCTCAACGATATGCAGACAAAAGCTCCGGTATATACGTACTGGCATAAATTTCATTTACTATGCAGTTCTATTTCATCTCTACCGATCTGTCATCTTGCCAATCCTCCATTGACTCGTCACGACTCCGCTTCTTTTCTCCATGCACCCATGCATCCTGCCGCCTTCCCTCTCTCCAAAGTGCATTAAACACGGATACGATGATGCCAGACAAAACCTTCTCGCCCACCTTTTTCGCATCGGTCGACTTTACGACCGGCTGTAAAAAGTGTCCGAATTCACAAATCCGGATCCGGTCAAATCAATTGAGAGTGAATGGACTTGTCCAAGGTCTTTACACAATAACCTTCTCAAGGGCATGCATCAGAGAACAGAGATATGGACAAAGGTGAAACATTTCTGCCTCTGATTCTTGTATAATATACACAGTGATTGCCATTCTGTCATTAATTTCACCTAAAATAGTAATTAAAGGAATGTTTACCAGCCGAGTTCATTTAGGAAAATGATGCATTATTTGGAATTTTGGTCTTCAGTACATAACAACACTTGCATTTATATACTGTGAATCTGTGATGTTTAGTTACACTGGCAGGGGTGCGCAACCTTTTCGGTAATGTCGGCCGCATTAAAGGCTCCTACTCTCATCACGGCCGCCAAGATAATTTTATCTGCTATTAGGGTATATAAAAAATACGTGTGGGGGACGTCCAGAAATAAGCATGTTCACTGTTAGAAATATGTTAACTGACGTCCATTCCTTCTCCACGAACTTCAGTAGGCCTACGGTACCATATCTTTCCATCACATAATTAATCCTACTCAATCCTTCTCAATTTGTAGCTAAGATGGCTTGGTCTTTGATGTCGGCCGAGAGGCATGAGAGGTCTGGAGTCTCGCTGGAGACCTTTAAACGTATTCCAGACTCAAAGTTGTTGTCCATCAATCGAGTTCTGTATTTATTTTTCAAATAATTCATCCGAGAGAAGATTGCCTCACACTCATAGGTGCTGCTGAAAAGGACCAGGGTATTTCTTGCCAATTCTCGAAGTTTAAGGTTCACCACCGCCAACTTCCACGCCTCTACTAAATCGGTATTATCCTCGAACTTCTTCATGAGTTCTTCCTCGCTTTTCAACTCCACCAATTCCATTTTGAGGTCCACCTCCAGGGGCGCATTCTCTGTAGAGGTCTGCGGGTAGAGCATTTTTGCTACCCGACCCATACCCGTAACACAGGACCGTTACCCTTACCCGTACCCGACCCGTACTCGAAATTACTACCCAACCCGACCCGTACCCGCGGGTATACCCGTACCCGCACCGTACCCGCCACGTAATTAATAGGACTTTCCATAATCCCATACAGTCCCTACCAGTCCAATGGTCTTACAATGCATGTGGTAGAATAGTATTAGTCTGGCGATCATGGTGATGATCACAGTAATAATAATAATAATAATAATAATAATAATAATAATAATAATAATAATAATTATAATAATAATAATAATAATAATAATAATAATAATAATAATAATAATAACAACAACTTGTTTCGGGGAGCCGCAGGGAACAGCACGCCTTTTCAGTGTCTTTCAATTTGCACGCAACGATTCAATGCTCTTGCTTTTCGTTGCACGTTTACACATATTATGACCGGTGAAGATTACCGTTAAATCCTGAACGACAAAACTCTTCGGATAGTTCCTTAGAGCCTGAAGGATTACACTTACCTCGGGCGATTCCAACATATAATAATAATAACTTTTATGCAGCCAGCCATAATACGGCAGTTTGCAACAAAACACCGCTATTTGAATAGTTTAAGTATTTCTCAGAGGGAAAAGCGTGCCAGACTTGGTGTTTCAACTATGCCTAACCTCGATGACTGTAGTAGCTGCATCAACCTGTTTTAAAGAAAACACGGCTGCTGGACTGCCAGGCTCGGCGTCAGCGACCTCTGACACCGGCTGTCGGGACTGAAACTCAGCTGAGACATGTAAAAAAACGTTACGATCGGACTGTGTTAATGGAAATAAGCTATTTTGTAACTGTAAATTGAGCATCTATAAATGAATGTCAAACTCACTTAGGCGCACGAACATAGGTAAACTCAAGGATATGGTACTTAGACAGGCTACCGCCAGTTACAGTAAGTCTTTGAAGGTGCAAGACTCACAATTACATGTAACCCCAAAAACCTCAGTTCGGTACGGGTAAAACCGGATATACCCGTACCCGTAATGCTCCTACCCGTACCCGACCCGACCCGTAAAATGTCTACCCGACCCGTACCCGACCCGCGGGTACGGGTCGGGTACGGGTATACCCGCAGACCCCTAATTCTCTGTCTCCACCAGGTGAGGAGTTCTTCTGAAATATGTTAACTGACGTCCATTCCTTCTCCACGAACTTCAGTAGGCCTATCATATCTTTCCATCACATAATTAATCCTACTCAATCCTACTCAATTCCAAGCAACTCCAAGCAACAAATTGCATTGCTGAAAAATCTTATGAAAGTCATTGAATTGTTCAGTGAATTCTTGCAGCATGGCATCAAAGACGGCGGTAAAGGACACAGTAGGAATGTCGTACCGTTGCACTTGTACACTGTAACTTTCACTGACCACTCTCTCCCTGTATACCTCACTGTCCCTCTGCTCGTACAATATATGCAGTGGCGGCGCCAGACACTTTTTGTAACCAGGGCATAGCCAGGGCAGTCATACAAGTAACCAGTGCAGAGGTGATTTATGTCAAGCGTACGTGGTAGCGCGAGCTTATATGGTGACCATATGCATGGTGACCATTTAATTTCGCGCTACCGCGCTCGCCATAAGTCGGCACTCTGCACTCTCATACTTGTCAGGTCAGGGGCTCAGAGTGGGCAAAGCACCCTAAAGCTGAACGCTTTTTCACATTTTTAAAGCAAATTTTAACATCTCAGTGAACTTAGTGAAGCATTACTAAAAATACTCTTTTGGGTAGCATCCACAACAGTTTTCAAAAGCAGAAAGTTCAACAAATAGAGCCACTGATTCAGGAATTGTTTACGCAATTGCTCAAGTAACTCGTGTCATATGAGATGCAATTAGACAACAGTTAGGCCTATACTCTCAGTTGTATGCGGCAATGTGGATACTCACCTATACAAATTTCTCCACAACTTTGTCCAAATCCAATGAACGAGCTCTGGCAGGATGCATCGACAAAACTGCTACATCTGACAATCTATCATTGAGCATTGTAGTTCTCAAGTGTGTCTTTATAAGCTAGAGACAACTGAATGAGCGCTCTGATTGAGCAGATGTAACTGGAATAGTGCATGCCGCCTAAACATGCTACTGTCATTATGTCATAGTGCCGTGATGATACAGGAAACGCCATCAGTCCACTGCCACTGAAGATTAGGGTTTGTCCTGTCTGCAAACAGTTGTGGCAGTATGGTCTAATTCTCTTGTCCACATTATGGCGAGAAGCACAGCCAATCTCTAGTAACTTTCAGGTTTCCAGTAGAGAAGTACAGTAGGGTTTGCTACTGATAATAGGCCTCCCGCTTCCATCTTCTTCAAACGGACCACTAGGATGACATTGGCCCCGAGATAAAGTCATGCTCTTAATATTATTAAAGGAAGCAGATGCGATAGTGGAAGAAAAGTGTGCCCGATCAGTCGCGAAAGATCGGTCCAGCTTAAATAAATCACAGTCTGAGGTCTAGCAGTGGAACTGGAAGTAGACCTAATGTCAATTTCCTCACCTCTAATGACGTCTGTTTCCTCCTTGAAAGTTGTCACTTGGCACATCGGAGCAAAGTGAACTAACATCGGCTTCTTCCTCCGCTATATCTGCATTCTCACAACAGCTGCAGCTGCAGGAATATCAGCACTTGAGGTTTGCATCTTAAAGAACGAATTGATGGAAGGAGTACCGAAGTCAGGAGCCTCGATTTTCGACTTTTCTCTACTCTTTTCTGAATGCCAGAGATTCATGGCTGATGATAATTTTCGTTTAGGTATAATTATATTTAAAAATACGGTAAACGAATGAATATAGCGACTGTTTTATGACTGGAGGCTGCATTCATGTTTAGTGTGCACAGACTTTTTTACCATGGTACAAGCCAGAGACACTGGAACACACTGAAACAGACAGGCTGGGACAGAGACAGAGATATATTTATAATTATATACGTTATTATATGTGTATATATACATAATTATATTATATACTACACACACATATATTTATATATATTATATATATATATATATATATATATATAGATAAGAGACAGCGAGAGAGAGAGAGAGGGGGGGATGGCATATATTATTTCAAGCACTCGTTGACGCTGGATCAGAGTGATCCGAAAAGGAGAGGTTACAGCTAAGGGTACGTTGTTGTGTTACGCCTGAATGAAGAATCATCGCTGGCATTATATTGAGCGTGTCTCCATGTACAACTGAGTGATAACTTCTACTGTGGGTCAGATACTTTGACACATGCGTAGCCGACACATGTGTATACGTTACTTAGACAGACCTCACACATAGACCTACGTCTGTGGATCTGCAGTTGTGTATTATGACGAATCTGTCAAATACAGGCTATACAGGCTGTATAGCAAAAACTTTTTGGCTGTATAATACAGCAAACATTTTGGCAGGGCAACGACCAGGGCAAAGGCTTTTTTACCAGGGCATTTGCCCTGGCATGCCCTGGTGTAGTGCCGCCACTGAATATATGCAGTGGCTGGCTGTCCAATGCTTGATATGGATATTGTTAGTCTGCTTGCCCCTTTTAGGTACATTTGCAGGGATACATACTCAGATGGTGCATTCTCAAAGGGTGTCAGTGTGTGAGAGTGTTGTGTGTGCATGCATGAACATAATATTGATTGTTAAATACATGCACTAATACAGAGGCGAAGATAACTAATTGATTCACACTATATACTACTCCCAGTTTGAAAATAATGGAATTAAAATGTTTCTGAATTAATATAGGCCTAGCCTACACTCCTACACACGGCCGCCAATACATTACAATTGGACTATACGTCCACGGCCGCCAGTTCTCCCTCTTACGGCCGCATGCGGCCGTACGGCCGCAGGTTGCGCACCCCTGAGTTACAGTAACAACACTGGCATTTATATACTGTGACGGTTAGAGTCCCCGTAAGTGTGGATTCGAGCCTCCCTGCGATGGTTACTATGTAGGAACTTTGGGAAATTGCTCCAATCTGAATCAGTGCAGTTTCTGAGAGGCTATCTTAAGAGACTTAGCCTTTTCTGAGACCTTGAACGAGTCTTAAATGCAGAAACCCATAAATTGTGCATTTATTTATTTATTTATTGCACAGAACAGGTTCACAGTTGCAATCATGAAATAGCAAGAACAGTGCAACAGGAGCCAAGAAAGCTATTAGCCTATACTAAGCTTGACCCCTCTTTCTTGATTATTATTCATAAATGTATTTATAAACCCATGATGATGATGATGATGATGATGATGATGATGATGATGATGATGATGATGATGATGATAATAAAAAACATGATCTGTATACCGTATAGCACTGTAAAACAACCAAGGCCGAGGAAAAGAGCGCTGTACAAAGCCGTTGTGTAACAAATTACAATGCAAGTACTTAATCAGTCATCTACATGGCTCAACATTGAAATGTCAGCTGATCATGTTGAACCAGGATGCAAATCCCAGATGGAAAGGTTAAAGGCTACTGCGTTTTGCAATCAGCCACAAAAGAAAACAGCGCCATCATCAAAGCAAACATGCGATCACTTTGCAGACAAAACAGTGTCAGTTTCAAACAAAACACATCCCAGCCACCGACTGATTGCGAAAAAATACTCAGAAATAACGGATGGGTGCTCACAGACTTTTCTATATGCCTTTCAGCTGTACACAGGATTTTCTCTGTGAGGATGGAAGGCAGAACCAGTGCTACCACTCTCCATTTTCTGAAATCCCAAGATCCTGCTAGAGAAATCCCAAGATCTTGCTAGAAAATTCCCAAGTGCTAGAAAAATCCCAAGATTGGCCAATAGTGTATCAAAAAATTCCAAGTTACTGAAAAGGAAAAAGTTGTGATGAAATATGAAATGCGCTTTAACGATCACAATTATTCGCCAAAATGCCGAACTAAGAACTGGCAAAGAAAAAACTGGAGCATAACATTGAATTGACAAATTACAATGTTTACAATAATAATAAATGTATTTCAGACAGAGCCACCGAACAAGTCGTTTCTAATCTGATTCGCTGCCACTGTTGGAAAGTCCGGCAAAAAACATTCTGCAGACCTTAGAAAAAATCCCAAGATTGCTATTCAAAATCCCAAGATCACAAGTCTACCCCAAATCCCAAGATCCTGGGAAAAATCCCAAGGAGCGGTAACACTGGGCAGAACCGATTTCAAACCCACTAAACCATTTTGCTGAGGTTGAAAGAGCCAAGCTATGCACTATAGGTGGATAATGTTTGACCCGGCTTGTCACATCTAATCACCTTTGCCCTTCACCAACGGCAGATATGCCAAATGAAGCTGTTAAATAAGCCAACGTCGTGGACTATCAACACTGCCTGACAACCCAATTATAGGCGCTGTAAAAGAGCAAAACGCGGACTTCCCCGTGAAATATTATCCCTTCTTCTGTTTATAATATTCAGCAGGTCGCTTCCATCTCAAGGTTACGAAAAACAGATTTTTTCATAATTCATGAACTGTGCTTTTGTCTTCCAGCCATTGCCAACGTCAGTGATAATATCTAGCATGTTTGTGTTGTTACTGCATTTTACTACTCAACAATGCCATTTGCATGTTGTTATATGTATATATATAGCGCCGCATACATGCATGTATGTATGTATGTATGTATGTCAATACATGGTACATAAGTGTGTTATGTGTACTGTGTGTGCATGCACATAAGTGTACAGTATGCAAGCATGCATGTCTGTATGTACATGCCATACATATGTACATATGTATGGCATGTATGCATGTGTTATGCATGTATGGTATGCATGTCTGACAGTCTGTATGTTCATTCATTGCTGAGTATTTTAAGCACTGCATGCAAGAGAAATCTACTCAGAGACTCAGAAGGTGCAGTTACATACAATGCATTGCATACATAGCTTGCCTAGGTCTGTTTCAGGAAGGTGGTAATTTAGTAGCATTTCTGGAATGCT